>CM022948.1:32567032-32658769 GCA_012931725.1 Litsea cubeba
GTCTCTTCCATTGTGTGCTCTTTGAAATAAGTCTTCTTTGATTTTCCTTATCCATTTATGCATTCTTTTTGTCTGCCAAATTGACCTTGGTGTGGAATGTTTGTTCCAAGGTCTGAATTGCAAAACTGCTCATTCTTTGCTCGTGCTTCGAGTGAATCCATTAGTTCATGTAAAGTCAATGTAGGTAAATCTTTAAATTCTTCTATGGTATCAACTACATGGTTAGATTTTGCAGGAAAATTCCTAGGGATTTTTTCACCCATCCTTTCATCTTGAATACTATCACCATTACTTCTTATTTGATCAATAATTCCAACAACTTCAGAGAAAAACGCTTGAATATATGCATTAGCTTTCGTTGCTAAATTGTCAAATTTTACCATAAAGCTGAAATTTAGTAATTACCTTTTCATTGACTGTTAGTTTTATGGACTCAATCCAGTAGATGATATAATAAATTGATTAATTTCTTTGTTTATCAGTATTCATGTTTTCTTTTCATGAGATGAATGGTGATTTCTTATATATTTGCACATAACCAATACGAATGACATGATGTTCATGAGATGAACCGGAGTCCACAAGTATATTAGATGTAAACATGTGTATGGATGAGATCCACATACGGGAGACATGTGTGATAAATCTTATACTTAAATATCTTCACAACCAATGAGACTGGACATCTCATACTGACAAGGTTGCAGCACTTTGATCACTATGAGATAGTGTGATTTGTCTCGATCATCAGATGTAAGATTCTGGATCATAGTAATGGTATATTGGATGTATTGAATGACCATGAGAAGCACCTTATAGACACTGTCTTTACTTTAAGGTCTGCTCTCATAATTCCCCAGCAGTAAGCTCTCAATCCTGAGACATTAATGAACTCAAGTTTCTATCTATTCATTTACTTTGAGTCACCAATGAGTGAGACCAACTGTAGGTCAACACCTCGGTGATTTGGGTACGTGTTAGTAGAGCTATGAGAACATTCAATGGTCCACATGGAATCTATCTCTAATATCCCCTTGTACCAATTAATGGATTTATCATTGGTAAGTGCGCACCCATTCCGAATGAGAGTTAATTGAAAAGGTACCATTGATCATTATAAGTAGTAATTGGGGCTCAAGGATAATAAGATGTGGATCTATTTTGGAAGACAGGCCCAATTGATCCATGGATATTGATATAGGGGCCTACTTGTGGTAATGCGGAAGTTTAGGATCTTCTATGTAATATTCCTAAGACTGGAGTTCAATTGCATTTATATAGTGGAGCTATTTGCAATGAACTGTGGGCCCGGATTACACATGAGATGTGGGGTCGCGAGTCCCAGTTAGAGCCAGCTTTCTAAGGAATCCCTAGTGGTCCCCACGCCAGCCCAATTATTAGAAAGTATCTAATTCTAGTTGAACTCCAAAAGGAAAGTTACTATTTCTATTTGAAGTGAGACTTCTAATAGTGGTAATAGTAAACTTACTAATTTTAATAGAAGTGAGACTTCTATTTTAATTAGAAAGGAATTAGAAAGTTACTAATCATATTTGAAGTAAGACTTCTATTTTAATTAGAAAGGAATTAAAGTTACTAATCATTTGAAGTAAGACTTCTAAATGTGTATAAATAATGTTACTAATTTTAATGGAAGTGAGACTTCTATTCTAAGTAGTAAAGAAGAGGTTACTAAAAGTTATAAATATAGAGGAGGAAAAGGAGCTTGGACGCCCCATGAATAATCCCACCCTAGGGATTCACGCCCAAGGCCCCCTTGTGTAAGAGTTGCACATGCCCCTTCTTCTCTCCCTCTTCTAGTTCTTCTTCTAGTTCCTCCATTGAGTTCCTAATAGCTTTCTCTTGTAGATCCCACCATCTTCTTGAGAAAAAGATAATCTGATACGGGTCATAGCGTGGAAGATCATTGGGTCTTGGAGAAACCTATTTGATTCGCGAAAGAGTTCGTCATCAAAGAAAGTAGCAAATTCTCCATTAGAACACAACCGAGCTCCAAAGGTATAATCTACTTCCTTGCATGTGAGGACCCGTCCCTAGACATACCTGGTGGGACCCAATTTGACCAAGTCAACCGTAGGTTATCCTAATTACAGATGGGCTTCCCTTGGAGAATTGTGAATTTAACCTTAGGATGACCCAACTACCCATGGCCTAACCCATTACCCATTAATTATGAGGGCACCTTAGTCAAACCCTACCCCACCTTAATCCCATGTGAGCCCCACCTCACTCATCTCACTCTCATCACACCCCCCATCTCATTTTCCCCTTTTTTCCCCATTCCCTATTCTAGGTCACGATGGAGACCCTTTCCCCTCTTCTCATTCACTCCACACCAACACAACACAGCAGCCCCTCCATCTCCATTTCTTTCATTCCTCTCTTCCTCTCATCTCTCTCGTTCTCTCTCCTCCCTCTCGGCTTGCTGCCTCTCGCCGCCGGACCACGCCGCCACGACGCCGGCCACCTCTCTTCTCCTTCTCTTCTCCTTTTCCTTTCCCTCATCTCCCTCATCCATCTCTTCTTCTCCAACCCTTGCCGCCCACTGCCGGACTCCGAGCACGGCGCCATCGCCATCGCCGTGGACGATCTCCTCGATCACTGGCAGCCACTCCACCTCTCTTTTCTCCATTTTTCGTTTCTTCTTCTTCCCTGTTTCTCTGTTTCCTTTCTCTGTTTTCTCCTTCTCCCTTAATCCTCTCTCACTCCTCCCAGCCAACGAAATTACCCAGCCCCTCCATTTCTCTCTATTTTCCATTTATTTCCCTCTCTCTCTCTCTCTCTTTTTTCCCCATTCTTCCCCTTCACTGTCTCACTCTTTCTCTCTTTAATTCTTTCTCTCTGTTCTCTCTCTTTCTTGCTCCATTCTTTCTTTCTTCCATTCTGTCTTCTCCTTCTTGCATCCTAGTGGGCCACCATCATCACCACTAATTTAGTGGGCCACCAATCAAGTGGCCCCACAACCTCCGATCACCATCATCTTCGTGTGGACCCCGCGAGCTTCCCATCTCTAATTTGCAAGCCACCACTCCATTCCCTTCTCTGTTTGGTAAAGCTCCCCTTTCCCTAGGTTTGGTTATGTGCTTTGGGTGTGGAGTTGTGTTAAGATAGCTTAGAGCTTCCCTTTCTTTTAATTTATGTTTTAATTTAGTTTTACTTTGCTAATTATTCCTTAGGTTTGATTTGTTGGGCTTTGAGATAGTGCTTTTGGATTTGGGCATCTCCAACGAAAGGCAAGTAGACATGCTTAGATCTTTAATTAAATTGATTAACAGCTTTAGATTGGTTAATTACTGTCTTTTATGGATGTTTGGCATGATTTCTGTATTTGGATGGTTGATTGGATGATAGATGTATAGAATTGTTAGTCTAAGCTCTTTTATGTGTATTTGGCCATTGATGGATGAGAATCCCCCCATTTGGAAGATCAATGGCCCACTTGTGATGAGATCATGATATAGGAGATGTGTTTGATGGTTGGAAGTGTCTGGTGAATATTGGAATGAAAGGGAGAAATCCAGGAACTTACGGTACTTGCAACAGTATTCAGCTAGGCAGGCGAGCTCAGAGCAGGTTAGCCGGACGCTCAGTGCCCTGGTTGGCCGAACTCAGAGCAGGTTAGCCGAGCTCAGTGCCTGAGTTGGCCGAGACTCAGAGCAGGGATTAGCCGAGCTCGTGCTAGTTGGCCGAGCTCAGACATTGGTCGAGCTCAGAGCAGGTTAGCCGAGCTCAGTGCCTAGTTGGCCGAACTCAGAACAATTGGTCGAGCTCAGAGCAGGTTAGCCGAGCTCAGTGCCTAGTTGGCCGAACTCAGAACAGTTGGTCGAGCTCAGAGCAGGTTAGCCGAGCTCAGTGCCTAGGTGGCCGAGCTCAGAACAGTTGGTCGAGCTCAGAGCCTGGTTGGCCGAGCTCAGTGTATACATTGACATTTCCCAGATTTGTACCCTTTTATGATTTGATCATGTGTGGGCCCTGTTGACCTTCCATTTGGACTATTTGGGATACGCTATACGCGAGTCAAGGGCCGGGCTTAACCTTGACCCGTGTAGCCATCTAAGTAGGGTCTTGGGTTGTAAAACGGAACCTGATTCAAGGGTTATGGATGTCTTATGATGCTAAATACCTACAGGAGCACCAAGGATACTTAATAAGCATCTGGGACTCCGTGATCACTGTCTTAGGTGAAGTGGGACCTTGGACCTGAATAGAGGGGCAGCAATCAACGATGGATTAGGAATATGTGGTATCTATGTTGATGAAACGGACACTAAGGCTGGCTGGTAGATCCGAACCTTGGATGTAGGCCTTGAGAGGTACTATAAATCAGGGCATTGCACTTAGGCTCTGATCCATGATACGGTCGTATTGGATGAGATGTCAGGACATGGCACTTGAAGTCCTGACCGGTAATATTGGGAACTTAACGTAGATACTAATAGACGGACTGTATATTGAGATAATACTAATTAAGCGTATAGAGAAGCGGAGTTTACAAGGGTATGCATTATTAACTGTTGAGAACCACAAGGATGGACTAGCTATACCCGAACTCCGTGCCTCGTACCCTTGACTATTATCATCTCATATTAAGGATAATAAGGCTATCTAGTTCGGAGTACCCCCACCTAGTGATCTGTAGATGTGTGTTGTACGATTGGTCTGCCGAGGGTTATGATGCCGGCATGTATCATTGATATAGATTTAGTCTGCCGAGGGTTCTGATGCCGGCATGGACATTGATATTGTGATGTGATTGACACAGTAGGTACCAGGTGTTGGGTGGGGTACTGAGACTGCCGGCGCTCGGACGGTGTATGGATGGACGATGATATGATCTTAGCACGTAAGTCCAATGACTGGGACTTGGCCGGTGGCCTATGGATATGTTGGTTGAGATAGTACGTAAGACCAATGGCTGTTGACTTGGCTGTAGCTATGGACATTGATGGATTCTTGTACGCTCTTAGTCGACGTGACGACAACTGTGGGTGGCTATGACCCATGGTTGGTGTCAATCGACAGTTGTGGGGACGATGACGATGGGCTGGCTCTGACCCCCACGTCCTTTGTACTTCAACTGTGGACGTACCTTTGTGTGCTTCTATGTAGTATATTGGATGTATGAATATTATTATATCAGGATATCATTGTTTATTGCCTTTAACTGCCGCCGTTGATACGGTTGGATCTGGATGCGATGGATACGACTTTGGTAATGTCACTTCCTCTGTTTACTTCTGCTACTGGTGACTCTGATGTGCTTGTGTGGTTTATCTGATGTTTTGATGATGATGGCTTCTCTTATCTACTTGTTATGTTGTATCAAACATCTGTTATATCAATATCTCGATTATCGTTTCATGCACTACACTCTACACTGTTTTATGTTGCACTCTGATATTTTATATTATTATCGAGATACTAATCATGCAGGTACAGCTGGGATCAGGTATGGTCTTCTTCCCTATCTAATGATATAATGTATTGCCATCTAAACATGCCTATTTGCCTGGCTCATCGAGCCTGACCCAATCCTTGGTGTTTTCAGGTATCTTCTCTTCCGCTTTCTTGATTGGTGGTTTGTTTGGCGACTGATCCGTTGCCGCAGGGTTCAGAGAATGATGCATTTGGTTGCATCGTAAGGCGTCTATCATATAGATCTCTATTCTTTCCTTTTCTTGTAGCTGGCCGTGTTGGCCTAGGACTGACTAGTTAGTTTAATTATGGAAAGTACCTTGTATCTTTTAAAGTGAAACAAAATTTTAGGGCCTATCCATTTACCTGCTCATATGAGATTCACACTTGATTCTATTATTGGATTTTTCCGCATCTCTTAGGTACTTTCTCGTAGCGCCCCGAGCTTCGAGGCGCCCGGATTTTGGGGCGTTACATTTTGGTATCAGAGCTTTTACGGTTCTCGGAAACTAAAAATATTAGCAACTCTTAGGATTTCGATGTGAGGATTGGGTTAGACTAGACTGGTAACGCGATGATGGATTGTTGTTTGTCTTTGTCATTTGTGTTTTGTTTGTTCTAAAAATGTTTCATTGCAGATCATGTACAGCAGCATGGTTTCAGATAGGGTAGTCAGGCACCATAGAGGACAGATTTGAGCAGTTTGTGCCAATCTCAGACCAGGATCAACACTCAGATTGTCGGAGATTCTTAACCGTATGACCCAACAGCCGCAGACTTCGCAGTTCCCACCGGTGTTTGCACCGCATGAGCCAGATCCGTACGAGCTATTCGAGAGGTTCCGTAAGAGGAGACCTTCAGAGTTTAGTGGATGTGGAGACCCGATGGAGGCAGATTCATGGATTATTGAGATGGAGCGGATCTTCAGGATGCTTCCGTGTACCGGCAGACAGCGAGTACAGCTAGTGACCTACATGTTCCGGGATGTAGCTGATTTATGGTGGATGACAGTGAGAGTTCCTTATATAGACATGGACAATGCAGTAGCTTGGGAGACATTCAAGGAGCATTTCTCCGGAAGTTCATCCCAGCACCCGTCAGATCTCAGAAGCTTCGGAGTTTTGAGCAACTACTTCAGGAAGACATGACAATTATGGAGTATGAGGCACAGTTCATCCGTTTTATCACGATTTGCTGGGAGACTTATTCACTGCAACATCAGAGAAGATCAGACGCTTTGTAGACGGTCTTCGAGCGGACATCCAGTTGCACATGACTCCTATAGAGCTCCCCACGTATGAGGCTTATGTGGAAAAGGCGATATGGGTGGAGAACGCTCTTCACAGGGTACCCTTAGCCCAGCAAAGAGCTTCCGAGCAGACGGAGATGTTGCAAGTGTATCCAAAGAGGATGAAGATGAGGCAGTCCGAGGTGAATGAGCAGCTGTGGATTGATTGGAGTTTCAGCAGAGACAGCAGCGCTATCGCAGAGGCCGGTGAGACCAGTGAGCATCGGAGACGGTCAGGAGCATGCTATGTGTGTGGAAGCTTTAGACACAAGGCTCGCAACTGTCCAAGGAAGAGGAACCGTACTTCAGGACACCGCCAGCAGACTCATACACTTCCATCACCTGAGATTCCCACCAGTACAGTACTCGAGGTGCAGCCTATTCAGCAGTGGCCCCTATACCCGCAGACACAGGATCAGTTTCAGCCAGCTTTGGGGTTATCCGGACAGTTCTGCAGCACTTCTGATTGGTGAGAGACATCAGCCTGATTTCCCCTAGCGAGCAGTGACTCTGAGGTCAACCTTTTTCCGGAGGTTTGCTTATTACTATTCTGGTTGGGTGTGCTTAGAGCCCTTGTTGTTGTTGTGCTTAGGATCCTGTAATGTGTGGCTCTTAATATGGTGTGAATGATTGATTGTTTGCTTCTTAGATAGCCTAATGTCCCATTTAGGAGTGAGGGGTATGTAATTACCCCATGTTGTCCTTTTTAGAGTCGGGAATTGTGAGATCATCCCGAGATAGTTCTTTAGGAGTGAGGGGTGTGTGACACCCCTAGTTACCCTTTTAGCAGCTCAAGGTGAATTATACCTGAGCTAAACCTTTTTAGTTAGTAGTGTGGAGCTGAGAGACCCCGAGCTATCATTCTGTAGATGTGAGAGGTGTGCGGCACCTCTAGTCAATCCTTTTTAGAGGTCAAAGGAGTATGATACCCAAGTTAGTTCTATTAGAATGAGGAGTGCGAGACACTCCAGTTAGATCTTTAGGAGTAGGGTGTGAAACATCCGGGTTGTTCCTTAGGAGTGAGGGGTGTGCGACACCCCTAGATAGTCCCTGTAGTATCCGAGGAGTGAGACACCTCGGACTAGTCCTTTAGAAGTGAGGAGAGTGTGATACAACCTAGTTGTTCCTTTTGAGATTGAGATATGAGACACCCATAGTCAGTTCCTAGGAGTGAGGGGTGTGCGACACCCCTAGTCGGACCTATTGGAGTTAAGAGTGTGAGATGCCTTGAACTAGACAGAGTTGAGTAGTGACCTTGTTAGAAAACTAGAATGTTAGATGTCCAGATCCCATCGACCAAATAGTCGAGGTCTAGTATTCTAGAGTGTCAGAGGGTAAACCTTGGTTGTTTTGCTAGCTGTCTGTTAGTATCCTAGGGTGTTAGAAGGCCAGATTCTCCAATCTTGCCAGTTGTAGATTGTGACTTGTATTTCTGTTTTACTACTTGTTGATTGTAGTGTGGATTGTTATTTAACTAGTTGTTGTTTGTAACCTGTTTTGTTAGAAGAATAGTTCTAGTATCCCTCCTAGTTAAGACTAGCTATTCCGAGTGTTAGCTGGGTAGTTTAACTCCCATTCTTCATAGTTAGTTATAGTAGAGACCTTAGAAGTTTAGAAGTAGTTGTTTTCATTTGGGGACCAAATGAGTTTTAGGAGTGAGGAATGTGAGGACCCGTCCCTAGACATACCTGGTGGGACCCAATTTGACCAAGTCAACCGTAGGTTATCCTAATTACCGATGGGCTTCCCTTTGGAGAATTGTGAATTTAACCTTAGGATGACCCAACTACCATGGCCTAACCCATGACCCATTAATTATGAGGGCACCTTAGTCAAACCCTACCCCACCCTTAATCCCATGTGAGCCCACCTCACTCATCTCACTCTCATCACACCCCCCATCTCATTTTCCCCTTTTTTCCCCATTCCCTATTCTAGGTCACGATGGAGACCCTTCCCCTCTCTTCTCATTCAATCCACACCAACACAACACAGCAGCCCCTCCATCTCCTTGCTTCATCCTCTCTTCCTTCTCATCTCTCTAGTCTCTCCTCCCTCCCTCTCGGCTTGCTGCCTCTCGCCGCCGGCACCACGCCGCCACGACGCCGGCACCTCTCTTCTCCTCTCTCTTTCCTTTCTCCTTCCCCTAATCTCCCTATCCATCTCTTCTTCTCCCAACCCTGCCGCCCAATGCCGGACTCCGAGCACGGCGCGCATCGCCGTCGTCGTGGACGATCTCATCGATCACTGCAGCCACTTCCACATATCTTTTCTCAATTTTTCATTTATTCTTCTACCTGTTTCTCTGTTTCCTTTCTCTGTTTTTCCTCTCTCCTTAATCCTCTCTCACTCCTCCCAGCCAACGAAATTACCCAGCCCCTCCATTTCTCTCTATTTTCCATTTCTTTCCCTCTCTCTCGTCTCTCTCTCTCCTCTCCTTTTCCCCATTCTTCCCCTTCCACTGTCTCACTCTTTCTCTATTCTCCATTTTCTTTCTCTCTCGGCTTTTCCCCATTTTTCCCCTTCACTGTTTCACTCTTTTCTCTCATCTCCCTCACTCACTTCACTCACTGCCCACATGACTGAGCACCACCCATCATCACCATCTCACCATTATCTTTCTCTCTTTAATTCTTTCTCTCTGTTCTCTCTCTTTCTTGCTCCATTCTTTCTTTCTTCCATTCTGTCTTCTCCTTCTTGCATCCTAGTGGGCCACCATCATCACCACTAATTTAGTGGGCCACCAATCAAGTGGGCCCCACAACCTCCGATCACCATCATCTTCGTGTGGACCCCGCGAGCTTCCCATCTCTAATTTGCAAGCCACCACTCCATTCCCTTCTCTGTTTGGTAAGCTCCCATTTCCCTAGGTTTGGTTTATGTGCTTTGGGTGTGGAGTTGTGTTAAGATAGCTTAGAGCTTCCCTTTCTTTTAATTTATGTTTTAATTTAGTTTTACTTTGCTAATTATTCCTTAGGTTTGATTTGTTGGGCTTTGAGCTAGTGCTTTTGGATTTGGGCATCTCCAACGAAAGGCAAGTAGACATGTTAGATTCTTTAATTAAATTGATTAACATGCTTAGATTGGTAATTACTGTCTTTTATGGATGTTTGGCATGATTTCTGTATTTGGATGGTTGATTGGATGATAAGATGTATAGAATTGTTAGTCTAAGCTCTTTTATGTGTATTTGGCCATTGATGGAGGAGAATCCCCCATTTGGAAGATCAATGGCCCACTTGTGATGAGATCATGATATAGGAGATGTGTTTGATGTTTGGAAGTGTCTGGTGAATATTGGAATGAAAAGGGAGAAATCCAGGAATTACGGTACTTGCAACAGTATTCAGCTAGGCAGGCCGAGCTCAGAGCAGGTTTAGCCGAGCTCAGTGCCTGGTTGGCCGAACTCAGAGCAGGTTAGCCGAGCTCAGTGCCTAGTTGGCCGAACTCAGAGCAGGATTAGCCGAGCTCAGTGCCTAGTTGGCCGAGCTCAGAACAATTGGTCGAGCTCAGAGCAGGTTAGCCGAGCTCAGTGCCTAGTTGGCCGAACTCAGAACAATTGGTCGAGCTCAGAGCAGGTTAGCCGAGCTCAGTGCCTAGTTGGCCGAACTCAGAACAGTTGGTCGAGCTCAGAGCAGGTTAGCCGAGCTCAGTGCCTAGTTGGCCGAGCTCAGAACAGTTGGTCGAGCTCAGAGCCTGGTTGGCCGAGCTCAGTGTATACATTGACATTTCCCAGATTTGTACCCTTTTATGATTTGATCATGTGTGGGCCCCGTTGACCTTCCATTTGGACTATTTGGGATACGCTATACGCGAGTCAAGGGCCGGGCTTAACCTTGACCCGTGTAGCCATCTAAGTAGGGTCTTGGGTTGTAAAACGGAACCTGATTCAGGGTTATGGATGTCTTATGATGCTAAATACCTACAGGAGCACCAAGGATACTTAATAAGCATCTGGGACTCCGTGATCACTGTCTTAGGTGAAGTGGGACCTTGGACCTGAATAGAGGGGGCAGCAATCAACGATGGATTAGGAATATGTGGTATCTATGTTGATGAAACGGACACTAAGGCTGGCTGGTAGATCCGAACCTTGGATGTAGGCCTTGAGAGGTACTATAAATCAGGGCATTGCACTTAGGCTCTGATCCATGATTACGGTTCGTATTGGATGAGATGTCAGGACATGGCACTTGAAGTCCTGACCGGTAATATTGGGAACTTAACGGTAGATACTAATAGACGGACTGTATATTGAGATAATACTAATTAAGCGTATAGAGAAGCGGAGTTTACAAGGGTATGCATTATTAACTGTTGAGAACCACAAGGATGGACTAGCTATACCCGAACTCCGTGCCTCGTACCCTTGACTATTATCATCTCATATTAAGGATAATAAGGCTATCTAGTTCGGAGTACCCTCACCTAGTGATCTGTAGATGTGTGGTTGTACGATTGGTCTGCCGAGGGTTATGATGCCGGCATGGACATTGATATAGATTAGTCTGCCGAGGGTTATGATGCCGGCATGGACATTGATATTGTGATGTGATTGACACAGTAGGTACCAGGTGTGGGTGGGGTACTGAGACTGCCGGCGCTCGGACCGGGTGTATGGATGGACGGTGATATTGATCTAGCACGTAAGTCCAATGACTGGGACTTGGCCGTGGCTATGGATATTGTTGGTTGAGATAGTACGTAAGACCAATGGCTGTGACTTGGCTGTAGCTATGGACATTGATGGATTCTTGTACGCTCTTATTCGACGTGACGACAACTGTGGGTGGCTATGACCCCATGGTTGGTGTCAATCGACAGTTGTTGGGACGATGACGATGGGCTGGCTCTGACCCCCACGTCCTTTGTACTTCAACTGTGGACGTACCTTTGTGTGCTTCTATGTATGTATATTGGATGTATGAATATTATATATTATGGATATCATTGTTTATTGCCTTTAACTGCCGCCGTTGATACGGTTGGATCTGGATGCGATGGATACGACTTTGGTAATGTCACTTCCTCTGTTTACTTCTGCTACTGGTGACTCTGATGTGCTTGTGTGGTTTATCTGATGTTTTGATGATGATGGCTTCTCTTATCTACTTGTTATGTTGTATCAAACATCTGTTATATCAATATCTCGATTATCGTTCATGCACTACACTCTACACTGTTTTATGTTGCACTCTGATATTTTATATTATTATCGAGATACTAATCATGCAGGTACAGCTGGGATCAGGTATGGTCTTCTTCCCTATCTAATGATATAATGTATTGCCATCTAAACATGCCTATTTGCCTGGCTCATCGAGCCTGACCCAATCCTTGGTGTTTTCAGGTATCTTCTCTTCCGCTTTCTTGATTTGGTGGTTTGTTTGGCGACTGATCCGTTGCCGCAGGGTTCAGAGAATGATGCATTTGGTGCATCGTAAGGCGTCTATCATATAGATCTCTATTCTTTCCTTTTCTTGTAGCTGGCCGTGTTGGCCTAGGACTGAATAGTTAGTTTAATTATGGAAAGTACCTTGTAATCTTTTAAAGTGAAACAAAATTTTAGGGCCTTGTCCATTTACCTGCTCATATGAGATTCACACTTGATTATATTATTGGATTTTCCGCATCTCTTAGGTACTTTCTCGTAGCGCCCCGAGATTCGAGGCGCCCGGATTTTGGGGCGTTACATTGCATGTTGTAGATTTATTTGTAGCTTATATGTTGCTGGTTCTATCTTTTAGATAGATTGATTTACTGATCTTGACATATGAGATTGAGGGTTTGCATCGTGGATTGAGTTTTGTAGCCTTTTGGATAGTTGATCCCTGCATCAAGTGGGTCAAAAGTTTTTGAAACCTATCCTAGAGGCCCACCTATTTCCAACATTGACATTATTGCTTTAAGATTTCCCATAATTTGCTTTGAAATAGTGGCAACCAAAAGCCTTGGAAAATTGGTTTTCCCAACACCTTGTTGAATGAATTGCTAATCTCTTGCATCCTTACTGTTATTTTGGTTGTATAATTGTTGTCTTTCTTCCGACCACGTTGCTAATGTTGCTACAACTCTAATGATCATAGCCTTCTCCTTCAAAAACTTGTATCATATTTACGGAGTATCTGAAATTGGGTATTTCTGGAATTTGCTACCATGGATGTGTTAGAAGATGCCACCAGAATCTCAAGATATCGCGTACAGATTAAATGCTGAAATAACGATGATTGAAGATCATACCTGCGAGATCTCTCTGATTTGACCTCGATCACACAGCAAATCGAAAATCCCAAGATTTTCTACTGTATTCCTCTATACTAGAATCCGCACCAAGGAGTGGGCCTTTTCTGCGAATTTTCTCTGCTCTAAAAAACGAGATTTATTTTGTGTGTTTTAGCTAGAGAGCAATAACGCAAATATATAGGCTACAATAGGGAACCTAAGAAGTAAATAAGAAATAGGCTTCTTATGGAACCAGGAAACCCTAATTCGACCCAAATTAGAATCCTAGTTCCATAAATTATAATTTAGTCCGCTAGAGAATTATGATTGCACTCATATCCTTATTCTCAAAATAATATTTCGAGCTTCTTGTTATTAAATGCTTATTAATCTCCCCACGTTAAGATTTAAGATATCCATCGATAAATAATTATTGACATCTCCCACTTAATCGATATCTTTATAATTCCTTGAGACCTAACGCTCAACTTATTTAATATGTCGGGCACAAAGTCCACATGCAGGATTTGACATTATCAAAACTTATAAGCTTCAAGAAGATATCATCAATCCCTATCACGGGACGTGGATTCTGTCAATAAACTAATATGCACCATACACGTAGTGTAGTCATCCAATTTACTCAGATTATTGACCTATAAAAGATCTCACTCCTTTGTAAATCAAAATGTGAAACACTAAATGTATGTGTATATTATTTATGTCGGGATTAAGAGTACAAGCACTCAAAATAACCATTTGGATATTGATCGTCTTATATAGTCAGTATACAGACAATAAACCCAAAAGCGGTCATGTTCAACCACACACAAAGTGTACTAGCACAATGAATTGAAACTATTCCATTTCCCTTAGCCAAGACAAGCTTGCTGAAAACATTATGCTACAGTCATACTGATGGTTTATCCAAATCCATCTAGATTGTGAACAACTACTTATATTCTATAAGAACCGACAAACAAGTCTTCCGTGTATAAGTTGAACCCTACACACCAACTTATCTACTTTATAGAATAAGAGACACACATGAATAATATTAAACAATACAACCATTTGCCCATAAATAATTCTCATAAAGATGAAACAACAAAACATACTAATAAAGAAATCAGTCAAAGACAAATACATAAAAGTATTTTCTCAATATAAATTTTCAACAATCTACCACTTAGACTTAAAACCATGCTGACATGTTTTCAACCCCATGCCTTCCACATGACTAGCAAAGCTCTTTGCTGGTAAACTGTTTGTAAAATGATCTGCCAGATTGTCCGCCGATGCAATCTTTGTCACAATTAAATCACCTCTCTGTACGATTTCTCGTATGAGATGATACTTACTCAAGATGTGCTTACTCTTCTTATGCATCTTGGGTTCCTTTGCATTAGCCACCGCTCCGGTATTATCACAATAAAGAATTATAGGTGATTTTACCGAAAGCACCACTTCTAGATCCGTTAAGAAGTTTCTGAGCCAAACTGCCTCCTTGGCTGCTTCAGAGTTGCCACATTTTCGGCTTCCATGGTAGAGTCAGCAGTGCAAGATTGCTTGACACTCCTCCAACTTATCTTGAGGTCGACTTTCTGGCGTCATTATCTTACTGGAAGACCGAGTCAGTGTACCAGTGGGTATCAAACTCTCGGCCTGGTAAATAAGCATATAATTTCTAGTCCTCTTAAGGTACTTAAGTATATGCTTTACTGCAGTCCAATGTTCTCTCCCTGGATTAGATTGGTATCTGTTAACCATGTCAACGACAAAAACAAATCAGGTCTAGTACATAGCATTGCATACATAAGGCTTCCCACCGCTGAAGCATAAGGTACTCCCTTCATTTTTTCTATTCATAAGGTGTCTTAGGACCACTGATCCTCGGATAAAGTTATTCCATGCCTGAAAGGAAGAAATCCTTTCGTGGAATCTAGCATGCTAAAGCGGGTAAGAATCGTATCAATATAAACCGCTTGAGATAAGCCCGACATTCTTTGTTTCCGATCTCACAAGAGTTTGATCCCTAGAATTTGACTAGCTTCTCCTAAGTCCTCCATATCGAACTGACTGCTCAACCATACTTTGACCGAAGACAACACCCCAACATCATTTCCAATGAGTAGGATGTCATCTACATAAAGTATTAAGAAAGTCACTACACTGCCATTGCATCTCTTATACACATAGGATTCATCAGTGTTGGGCTCAAAACCATAAGAGGTAATGGCTTGATCAAAACAAATGTTTCACGATCTAGATGCTTGCTTGAGTCCATAAATGAACTTCTTAAGCTTGCATAACATGTGCACATTGACCATCAGCTACAAATCCATCTGGTTGTAGCATATGGGTAAATTCATCAAGATTTCCATTAAGAAAGTTGTCTAGACATCCATTTGCCAAATTTCATAATAAAAATGAGCCGCAATGGATAAAGACTTCTGATGGATTTCATCATGGCTACTGCCGAGAAAGTCTCCTCATAATCGATTCCTTCTTTCAGAGTAAAACCCTTTCGCAACAAGGCCTAGCTTTGAAAGTTTCAACCTTCCATCCACCCCCTCTTTTCTTCTTGTAGACCCACTTACAACTGATAGGTTTTATCCCCTCTAGTGGTTTTACAAGATCCCAGACTTGGTTAGAGTACATGGGACTCCATTTCTGTTTTCAGAGCTTGTTGCCATAGATCTGCATCTTTGTCTTGGAGTGTATCATTATAGTTACAGGGTTCGGTATCTTGCTCGTCAGGGACTCTGCGAATTACTCTCCCAAGAACGTATACCTCTCGGGTTGACGAATAACCCTCCCACTACGACGAGGCACATCGAGTGTCTGTGTATTAATAGGGTCACGTGGTGCTAAAACTACTCCTGGTGAACCATCATTTACATGCTAATCTGGCTCGTCACCCTGCATGTTATTGTTTTCACCTGGAGTACCATCAGCTTGAGACTCGGCAAGTGTAGGTGTCTCTTCCTGTGCTACTGTTAATGGAAAAGTTTGGGTAGGTCTTTCTTCTCTCAATACCTCTAGAACAATTCTGCTTTTGGGTTTGTGGTCCATTACATAGTCCTCTTGTAAGAATCGAGCATTGGTGCTAACAATGACCTTTCGATCTTTAGGATTATAGAACAAACCACCTTTTGTTCCTCTGGGATATCTAGCGAAAATACAAACTTCCGTTCTTGGTTCCAACTTATATGTGTTCCCTTTCAGCACATGTGTTGGACTACCCCAAATCCGAACATGCTTTAAAGTGGGTTTGCGCCCAGTCCATAGTTCTGTGGGTGTGGTAGGTACTGACTTAGATGAAACTAAGTTTAGAATGTATGCAACCGTTCTAGAGCATGCCCCCGGAATGAAGTAGGTAAATCCGAATAACTCATCATTGACCTTACCATATCCATAAGAGTCCTATTCCTTCTTTCAGCAACACCATTTTGTTGAGGGATTACCTGGTGCAGACAACTGGGATGTAATCCCCTCTTGAACTAAATAATCCCTAAATTCCTCAAAGAGGTACTCGCCACCACGATCAAATCACAGTGTCATGATACTTTTACTTAACGCTTCTCCGTTTCCGCCCTATACTCCTTGAATTTCTCAAAGCATTCGGACTTACGGCTTATTAAGTAAATGTACCCTTACCTTGAGTAGTCATCGATAAAAGTAACAAAATATTCAAAGCCACTTCTTGCCTGGACAATCATGGGTCCACACAAGTCAGAGTGAACCAATTCCAACGGTTCTTTGGCCCCATAGCCTTTTGTCGAAAAGGGATGCTTGGTCATTTTCCCTTATAAACAAGATTCTGCAGACTGGAAGTGCCTCCACTTCCAATGAATTTATGGTCCATTTGCAACCAGTTTGGAATTCCTTGTAGATTAATATGACCCAGGCGTAAATGCCAAAGATACGTTTGGTTCATTTGGAAGGTTCCTTTCTCTTACATGGTAGGCTAATAGTGTTATTTGATTTAGTTAGTTGCAGCTTAGGAGAGATAGGATCAACAATATAAAGATCATCCACTAATGAACCAGAACAGATAAAACGCTTATTGTACTTAATAACCACAAATTTATTAAATTAAAGGGAATATCTGTCTTTAACCAACTTGGAAATAGAAATTAAATTCCTCTTAATGGAGGGAACATAAAAAGACAATCTTTTAAAATTAGAGTCCTAACTCTACTAAAACTTCGATAAACATCTCCTACTGCAACTACTGCCACTTTCGTAGCATCATCATAAGCAAATAAAATCTCCCCATCACTTAGTTGTCTGGTTTCCTGGAACCTCTGCAAATAATTGCAAACATGAATAGTGGCTCCCGTATCTACACACAAGGTACTGGTAGATATAACCGCCAAACATGATTCAATAACTAGTGAATGAAATTTACCTTTATTGTTCACTTTGTTGAGAAAAGTCGGACATTGCTTTTTCCAGTGCCCTGCTTGTTTATAATGAAAACACTTGCCCTTAGGATTTTTCACTCCTCCCTGTGTTCCGTTGCCCCCATGAGGAACTGTATTACCATTCTGACCCTTTTTCTGTTTCTTCTTACCTTTCGGCTTAGAGACAGAACCTCTTTCAGCAATGTTAACAGAAGGTGGCTTTGTCAGAAGACCCTTAGCAGCTTAAAGTTCCTTGAGTAATTGTGCCAGAGAAAAATTGAGTTTGTTCATATTGTAATTCATGTGAAAATTCTCAAAGGAATCAGTCAAGGATTGGAGAATGATATCGATCTGGGTCTCCCCATCAATTTCAGCTCCAAGGACTTGTAGTTCATTGAGCTGTCCCATAATTTTCAGAACATATTCCCTCACATAGGTACCTTCAGCCATCTTAGTGTTAAACAGTTCTTTCATAGCAACCTGTCTAGCTGCCCGATCCTGATCACCAAATATCTCCTTGAGACTGTACATGATGTCATAGGCAGTAGGAAAATGCTGATGCTGAGATTGCAAAACATTTGACATGGATGCCAACATGTAACATCGTGCCATCTCATCAGCCTTGTTCTATATTTGGTATGCTTGGACGGCCACCTCATCAATAGAACCATCCACAGGTTCCTCTGAGCATACCTCAGTAAGCACATATTTGTACTCTTCAGCAGTTAGCACAATATCCAGATTTCTTTTCTAGTCAATGTAATTAGGTCCAGTGAGTTTGTGTTCTTTGAGAATAACAGCAAGTGGATTGCAAACACCCATTTGAAATCCTGAGAATTATATAATCATAAAATTATGATGGGAAAATAAAAACTTTGGATTCTAAATAAAAAATAGAATGACTCCCTCTACCGATAAATAAAAGAATCCGACAACAATCTAAACACCAATGTATAGTATGCCTCGATGTGAGGTCTTCTACCATACTTATTTTGTTCAGATTGGACATAACCTATTAGTTTTACTATCAAGGCAACAAACCGAGCCAAGTAAAACTAAACATCTGTCTTGACTTTGGTCCTATAAATAACAGAAAAGAGTCAGATGGAAAGCATACCGTTGTTTATAGCTAAGTGTATACCATCATTTAATTCAAGGTCCATTATTCTGTACCCGGTCTCGTCAGATGGAGAAGGGACTTTATACTAATAATTACGCTAAATTATCCATTTGGGAATTTGTACTCTAGATTCCATAATTAACTCATCCGATGAGGAGGAAGACTTCAAGGTTAGCACATAAGTTGATTACTTCTCCTACTAAACAATGATGGAGACCATGGAAACGAAAGAGGTTCACTCTCCCACTTAGTTATTTAGCAATGAGGGTTCTTTATAAAATAATTTAATTAAAATCAGTTTGAAATCTAGTAGTAATAGTTAACTATATCTAGACTACTATACAATTCCAAACATAATTAAACAAGTATAATATCATATGAAGCATGTTATGATAATAATAGACATCTAAGCACAAATAAAGAAAGACAACCAGCAAAAAGAGTCCTAGCTATCATGGTCAAGTACGATCCTTTCTTCTTCTTGATTGCCACTTCGCGAAGGGAGTCCGGGGGTGTCCCCCGGCGGGGGTCAAGCTGTTCTTTCGAAAACGAGTTTCTGCCTTCAAAACCTGCGTCTCTTTTTAAGAAAACCTTACGACAGAACCTGTGTCTCTTCTTAAGAAAAAAAAAAAACAATTACATTGGATCCTAAGCCTCCTGACAAATGGAGTTCACATGCTATCTCAATATAATTACATCTTCATGAAAAAAAATTACATTGAATCCTAAGCCTCCTGACAATCGGGGTTCACATGCTATCTCAATATAATTACATCACCATCATCAAAGATAAAATATGTAAAACAGTAACCACGAATTTAATTCATGGGATCCATTCACATAACATACACACATGGTGACCATGATAGCTAGATTAATCGCTGCAAAACAGAGATTAGATAGATCGCTGCAAAATAAGGGTTAGTTGCATCAAAGGCAAATCACGTTTTTTTACAGCATCCTATAATCTTACTATGTGATCTTTAATCCATATGCAAGATCAAGATTGGCTCTGATACCATTGTTAGAAGATGCCACCAGAATCTCAAGATATCGCGTACAGATTAAATGCGGAAATAACGATGATCGAAAATCATAACTGCGAGATCTCTCTGATTTGACATCGATAACACAGCAACTCGAAAATCCCAATATCTTCTACTCTATTCCTCTATACTAGAATGCGCACCAAGGAGTGGGCCTCTTCTGCGAATTATCTCTGCTCTCAAAAATGAGATTTCTCTTGTGTGTTTTACCTAAAGGGCAATAACGCATATATATAGGCTACAATAGGGACCCTAAGAAGTAAATAAGGAATAAGATTCTTATGGAATTGGGAAACCCTAATTCGACCCAAATTAGAATCCTAGTTTCAAAAATTACAATTCAGTCCACTAGAGAATTATAATTGCACTCATATCCTTATTCTCAAAACAATATTCGAGCTTCTTGTTATTAAATGCTTATAATTCCCCACGTTAAGATTTCAGATATCCATCGATTAAATAATTACTGATAGGATGAGCGTTGGTGTTTGGCAAGCCCTCCTCAAATACTAGAATTACTGGAGCAAGGAGGAAGGACGGATTAACAGAGTTTTAAACGGTATTCCTGCCAATTGAATGTGGCAACGTAGTGTTCAGCAATTCATGAATTGTACTGAGAAAAGTGGGCATGTGGGAACCGTCAATGACTACATCAGGTCAGATTGAAACACTCAAATTTTGATCCACAATGTGGGCCAAATTAAGTTAATTTGAATTCGCAACCCATGAAATAGTGTCCACTCTCCACCACCTGGCCAAGGATAATTAATTCTTGCCTCCATAGGATGTTTTTAAAATTCCGTGGGACTTGCTCTATACCTTGTCAGCTTGTCTTTAGTTATAGTTAGATCAAACAAATTCCATTTGTGGCCCTTGTTGCTACATAAAAGAATAAAAATAATATGGGCACCTTATTCAATGAAGTATAAGATCGAGTTTCCTATTCATCATCATCTTTCTTCTGGGGACAGGTTTGTGATATTTGTGGCTGGTAGATGGTTTTTCCTGCATCCTTTCCGAAAGAAATTCAGCAATTCAGGAAGGTTTTGCACGATCTCTCGGGCCTCTCTACTCGGCTAATACTCTCATTTGGTCAGATCTCAACTCTTCTACTCTCTCTCAAGCAAGCTTGGGAAATTGTCAAATCCAGGAGTTCGTCTAAACCCGCTGTTTTGGTGTGGAGCAATCTTTTAAGGTCTGTGTTGCTTTGCTTGGCGCCGCCTCCATGAAACAAAGTCCCCAACTTCCAGGTGAACTCATTCCATTGGGGTCCAGCTAGCCAATAAATGCCAACTCTGTGGATCTCACCAAGAATCTGCCTGGAGCTCTTCTTCAGCTGTCCATTTTCTATTTATCTTTGGAAGTGGATATGAAGGTAGCAAAAGTCCTCAGCATGTTGTGCTTGCACTAACTTCCATATGGAGCTCTCTATTGGACAATTCAAATTTTTCTGCAAAGTGACGCTAGGAGCCAATTTCTTTAATGCTTGTCTTGATGCTCTAGAAATTGAGAAATGAACAGTTTTAATGGCAGAAGATCCTACTTTCGGCTGGCAGTTTCCTGGTTAAAGGAAGAAACTGCTCTTCCTTCAACATTATCTCCTACCCTCTCCAAAGCAGGGTCCTTGCTCATTTCATCAGAATGCTGAAAATTCCCTTGTTCCTCACAGTAGTAGACTGTGTTTTGGTTCCTTTTTGCTGACCAATGTGTATTTTTGTTTCTCTATTGTTAGCTTTGTATTTTGATCCTTTTGGGCTTCTTTAAGCCTTTGTATATTCTTGCCATGAGTGGTCCTAAAAAATTAGAGTGATGAAGCGTTACTGTCTTGGGTTTATAGTCAGGTTTGTGTTTATGTTGACATCTGGTCCTGGTCCAATACTTGGGATGACTTGTTAGATGATCCTTATGAATCGGGTACCTATAGGCTGGATCGGTTGGTTTGAGTTAATGTTCGAAATTGAGCACCGGTGGTAACAAGCATGGCTCTAACAAAACTGAATCTGGTAGCTATGAGTCCGGTTGGTCCGAGTTAAGGTTCAAAATTGAGCACCGGCGTGGCTCTATCAAAACCGAATCGGGTAACTGGTCCAGTTGGTTGGAGTTAAGGTTAGAAATTGAGCACTGGTGTTAAAAAGCATGGCTCTATCAAAACCCTACCAACTTATTAAGTTGTTTGAAAATGTTAACCAAACCTAACCCAGAAGCCATTCCAAATCTTACACTTATCGGTTCCTATTCAGGCTGGGTTTGTGAATAGTACTATCAGGTCCTCTTCAGGTTGGGTTTGGTTAGGTAGTGATGGTGGGTCAAATAGAACGAACGATCTCAACCCAACACATGTATCAGTCGGGTCAATTCAAAAAAAACCAGATAAAATGGGTCTCCCCCGGACCCGAATTGCCAATTCCATTTACCATATCACTGTATTCTGGAATCTGCCATTTCCATCTAGGTTCATGGTTTTTCACCAAAATCCTAACCACAACTACACTGACATGAGGAAAAAATCCATGAAATTCCTTCCATACCATGCGTATGAGGTGTGTATGAATTATGCGTGTGTGGTTTTGATCGATCAATCAATGGTGAAGTTTTTGGATGGTCCTCATCGACTTATGATCTCATATAATTGTGTTTGTTTGGGTTCCATCACTTCCATTTAAGCGCGGTCAAAGGGCAGTGATCTAGCTCTATCTATCGTTAATTTAATTGTGTCATTACCAGTAAGTATTCTGATGCACCTTTTGGAAGGAAGCCTAAGTCATTTGACCGCATCCTAATGAGAGCATAGTATTTTCTCAATCACATTACAATGAAAATATTATGAATTTTGATCAGTCTGTGAGTATATTAGCACTCCTTATGATCCTATGTTACATTATCAAAATGATGGAGATCGTGCATCTCAACGACACTCAGTTAGAAAAAAAACCTAGTCTTGGCAAATCCCCCGACTTTCTCAAGCCGAGAGGAATACACCTATCAAATGCGTCGCCTCGGCATTTCTGGTGTCTGATATCTCTGTGTTACAACTTCCAAGCAAAACTGTAGAGACTAATGACAAATTCTATAGAAAGTTTTGGTGGGGATTGTAGGTGCAGAAAATAATGACCCACAATAAGGAGGTGCCTTATAGGACTTATCCGATGATGATGGTGATTGGGAATGTCTGGATGCCGTCCGAAAGCCTGAAAGGGAAGAGCAAACGGTCAGAGGACCCTGGCCTGGGCGGCGCAAGGCTCTCCGATGCCAAAGTCAGTGTGGGAACTGGAACAATGGAAGGAGAGGGAGAAGAGAGACAAAGTAACGGCTCTGTGTATGAAAAATGGCGTACCTTTAATGGTGGTATGAGCCTCTATTTATAGAGTTTGGAACGTATCTTTGGGAGATATTGTGGTGTGAGTCCCGTGATTCGACTAGGAAGTCACGATCAGCCCACATTGCATTAATTGCGGTCCAATCCAGCCCACTCTGCATTAAATGCCCGTCGGGTCAGCCCACATCGCATTTAATGCACATCTTGTTGGGCCAGATCGTGTTGGGCGCCTTTGGCGGTAGGGGTACCAGCGGATCTGCCCTCGGGCCCTGCCCTGATGTGGCCTCAGCCGCTGGATGCCGCCCTGTCAGGGATCTGGGGAAGATTGTGAGCGGCTGGATGTCGCATCTGTCCCCTTAGCTCGTGCCTCTATCCCTCCACGTGCCTGGTGACGTGGAGGATGAGGGGCGTGAGTGGAGACTCTTTCTGGTTTCGGCTTCCATCCCGGCTTCTTCTGCCGAGGTGGAGCTTTCTGCTGAGATGGCATCCGGGGTGGCCCAGCCGGGGTGGAGCTACCTGCCGAGTTGATGCCCGAGGTGGGCCAGTTCGGCGCTAAAGGCCCGGAGCTGCCTGACTTCGGCCGGACCTCCTGCCCTGGTAGCCGGGGTGAGCTTGGTGCCATGTGGATGGCACGCGGATGGCACGTGAGAGTGCTTAGTCTCATCTGATGGCTGTGATTAGCGTAATCCTGTGGTTCTGGAAATCTCCCCACACAATTGCCCCCTAGCTTTTGACCTCTGAAGTGTGCTAGCCTTTAGGGGTTGAAAGCTAGAAGAATCTGTCTGGGGATACGTTGATCATTGCCTGGTGTCGCTTCAACTCTTTATGCCTGGTGTCTGCTTCAACTCTTTATGCCTTGGTGTCGCTTCAACTCTTTAAAGCAATAAATACCCCTGCCCCTGTTCGTCTTGGGAACCGAGTTTGAAGGCTACACGCGTAGCTTCTGCGCTGATTGCGTCGTCTATTGATGGACTGGCCCGGGCTTTTGAAGTTGTCTCTTTCGAATTCGGAGGCGGTACACAAAATGAGGGTTCCCCTTCTACAAATAGGGTCGTCCCCCTTTCTTTTCTCGCTCCCGATTTCTTTCGCCTTCGCCTTTGCTTTCGATTTCTGCTCTGGTCCTGAGATCTGTTCGAGGAGGACGACTGTAGAACGCGTCCCGGATCCTGCTCTTGATCTGCCTCTTCGTCCCTGTACAGTCGCTTTGTTCTTTCGTCTGGTTTTTTCTTGGGGTTTTTCGCTTTTCTAGGTTTTTTCTTCGTCGTCACCCCTTCTAGACCTGGGCACCCCTAGATCTCAGGGTAGATTCCGATGCGGGCTTAGCCGAGTTTAGAGCTTGCCTTCAACATCCGGAGTGGGTTCCTCATGAAACCGGCGGACCTTGCCGACGCTTGCCCTGTATCGCTGCTACGGCGGCTGGATGCCGTTCCCTCTGATCTCCGTGATCGAGGGTGGGGTCAGGTTTCACTGCACCCCCTGCTTAGGGCTGCCTTAGCCTTTGATCCCTCGCCCGGGCCAGTTGATGCCCAATTGCTACAAGGTCATCATGGGCACAGCGAAGCTGAATGAGATCTTGGGGCCCAACCTAGGCCCTCACGACATCGAGGATACATATGATATCTGCAAGGCTGGGGAGGGGAAGATATTATCTCCCGTGTGAAGCCGCAGCGAAGTGGGCTCGTCCTAGCCTTGGAGGATTCAAGTAAGAACGCCGAGGAAGATTTCTTCTGTGTCTCGGGGGACTGGGAGTTCGGCCCAGGTGAAGCAGGAGGCTGTCGGTCCCACGTCGCCCAGGGGATAGTCCCAAGTAATTATCACTGCTTTTCTCCTTTCTGCTTTGCTTACCTCATTGATGCCGGGACTGATACTCTTTTTTGCCTGTTTGAGCAGAGGCGGGCGCAAGGCGACGCCGAGCTATTAGCGAAGGTTGGAGGAGGAATACTGACGACATCAACAAGGTTTGAACGGTACAAGGGGCACGAAACCAGGTCAGCTTGGAAGCTGCTCGGGTATACGCAGAGGTATCGCGGCCACTACCCAAGGACCGGAGTGCCTGAGTGTGACGAGAACACCCTGACCGTCCAACATTATCAGTTCGCGGTGTGTTATGCGGTGTCCCCTTGACCGATCCCGCTGCCGGACCGAACTTGCGTCTGAGTGCTGGGCGTCCACTTTTCTCTCTGATCGGGAGAGGACATGGAGGAGCTCGAGGGAGCTTGCTGTCAAGGACCTGGCTGCCTAGTTTAGGCAAGGTCAGTGTCTTCTGGAGCTCCGTCGCCTGACTGGTACTCCGTGCTGCTTCGGTCCGGTGGGCGCCGTGCTCCCTCTGCTCCATGCCCCCGCTCCGAGCGGGGGAGCCCGGCGACGCTCGCCGGATCCGCTCGAAGGAGGGGTCCCAGCCAAGAAGAAATCCAAAGGCGGGGGAGAAGAGCTCGAAGGCTGATCTGCAGTCGAGGGCAAAACTCCTGAACGAGGCCCCTGGGGCTAAAGCTCCATCCGAAAAGGGGGGCGAGAAGAGTGCGCCGAAGGAAAAAAGTGCGCCGGCCGAAAAGAGTGCGCCAGTCAGCAAGTCGGCTGTTGGTCCAGCGCGCGAGCCTCTCATCTCGGCGGGGCAAGGGTCCGGATCGGCCTCCGGGCCCCGAATTGCCCCAGCACCGTGGAAGCCGAGAATGGAAACGCAGCCCGGCAAACCCCTGAACGTTGGAGACCGACTGCTGGGGAACGCCGAGGTGATCGGGGCCCTTGCCAAGGCCTGTGCTCTGCCTCGGGATATGGAGGATAATGAGAAGTTTGATGACGAGAGTCTGATAATGACAGCGATCCAGGCTGACCTCCTGGTAAGTGTCTCCTGTGTATTCTTTCGAGTGGCCTAGCTTGGCTGTTCCTGTTTTGATTCTCCTCTTTTCCCTTGCAGAACGTGCAGAGGCTCCTAACCGTGTTAGGAAGGAGGGATAGGAATGCTGCGAGGATGACTCGTCTGGAGTCTGAGCGGGAGAAGCTGAAGAAGGAGCTGGACGAGCAGCGGAAGGGAATGGAAGAGCTCAAGGTGGCCAGCGCTGGAGAATCCGCTCGGTTGGCATCGGCTCTGACTGAGGTCGCCGAACTCTCGTCCCGGGCCAATCATATGAAAGGCGAGCTTGGACGAAGAACAAGAGGATCTCCGAGTTGAGTCGGAGTTGGCCAGTTGAAGTCTGAGTCGACGGCTGAGGTAGCGAGGTTGCGAGGGGAGGTCTGGCTGGTCGCGCTGAGAGGGAGAAGTTGGTGAAGGCGAACGCCGACCTGGAAAACGAGAAGGCCTCTCTTCTGTCCGAGGCTCAATCCGTCTTCCAGAACGGGGGTGGACCGCGCCACCGAGCTGTATGAGAACAGGTGGAGGAGATCACGTCCATTCTGTTCGAGGAAGGATGCCTGGCCGCACTGAGACGTGCGGTGGTCCCTGAAGACCACCCTGTCTATCAGGACCTGCCGAAGTATTCGGACCTGGATCCCGAGCCGAGCTCCGCACCTGCAACTGATAGTGCCCCGGTCGAAGCTCCTGCAGCTGAAAGCGCCCCGGTCGAAGCTCCTGCTGCTGACGACGCTCCAGCTGCCCCGGTCTCGAGCGATGCCCCAGTCGCCAGTGAGGCTTTGGCCGTGCCTCAGGGTGAGACCTCTTCTGCTCCTGGTTCGGCTGAGGTACCAGTCGAAGCCTCCTCCGCCAGCGACGCTCAGAGCAGAGTCATGATTTCGGCCGAGTCCACTGGTCCATCAGATGTGGTGATCGACCTAGTGGAGTCGCCGAAACCATAGTAGCCGGGCTCCTTTACATTTCTGTCTTCTTGTCTGTAGTGCTTTTGCTTCTTAGCCTTGTAAACATTTTTTGCAATCAATGAAAGACGGGTTTCTTTACTTGTGAATTTTTCTCTTTACATTGTCTCTCTTTCATTTCTGGATGTGCATTGAATGGTATTGAATGCCTTTACTGTGTGGCGTGGCCCTTGAGTAGAAAGAGTCAAACGGTCCTCGTAGCTGTCAGTGCCTATTCTCCGTATTCTGGAGACCATAAATAGCAATAAACATGGTGGCACGGCTGACGAGGGAATCGGACGGATGTCTCCACGTGGCGCCATAGGGATCGCTGGTCAACAGTCGTGCATCCCCAGTAGCGCGTGGGAGACTTCGCCCTCGTAACCTCTTTCGGAGACCGAGCCCTTCTTCTTCCTATAAATAGGGATGGCAAGCTCGCCATGGGAGAAGAAAAGAAACGGAAGTAGGATAGCTTAACCCACTTAGCTGTAGGAACCATGTCAGACAGACATTCTGTAATCTCGATCCGGGGGAACCCTTGCGCCTGTGGACCGGCTTTCTCCAAGTGGGGAAGCCCGTCGTGGTCTGCGCGCTCTCTAAAGGAACTCCCCGTGGGACCACGCGCTCTCTGAACGCGGGTTCATGGCCATCCGTCCCTGGCCAGACAGAGTGAGGATGCGCTGCAACGCAGCGCTTGCAACGTAACCGGGGGACGGTGGCGCATTCTCGTCCGACACGGTCCTGTGCGGACCGTCGTACGGAAGGCGGGATTGAGGCCCCGCTGGACCTGGGGTTTCTTCAAGTGATGGTCGGGTTTCGTTGATGGAGAGAAGAAGAGCCCAGCGAGGTCCAGTGCCTCCGAACTGGAGGGGCTGTGCGATGCTTTGGTCTGACCAGCCAAAGCGTATTGTACAGCCTGGTGAAATTCAGGATCCCTGAGAACCTCCAGGCAGCGATCCGGCGTCCTCGAGCCTTCTGCCTGAAGAGTCGGTGAAGATCAGAGTCTCCCAGTTTTCGCTTCATTTTCTGTTTTCAGAGGACTGCGATCCTCCTTTCTGTACTTTGCTTTCTGTTCTGTAATTCTTGTGATGAAGCAGTTTACAATGAATAAATGCCAAACTGTGTACAATGCTCTTGCATCGTCTTCTGTTTTTCTTGCACTGTTCTGGAACACTTTCTGTGTTGTGTTGAGTGCTGGCACTGACCTTGGCCGAAATGGCTGGCTTTGGCCGAAATGGCTGGCCTTGCGCCGAGGTGGACCCATACCGTGGCCGAATTAACCTGCGCCGAGGTGGCCACATCGTTCCGCTGGCCTCGGCTAGGCGAGAGTGAGTTCGGCAATGGCCTTCTGAGGGGTGTATGAACCCGGACTTCAGGAAACGGACTTTGGCCGAACTGCCTTGCGCCGAGGTGTGAGGGGTTTTATGAACCCGGACTTTAGGGAACGACTGAGTGTAGGAACTCCAGACCATTCCCAGGGCGTATGTACCCGAAGTGTGTCCAAGACACGGGGGCTTTAGGAAAGGCCGAGTGTAGGAACTCCAGGCCATTTCCAGGGCGTAGAGCCTTATAGAGTGGGATGAAACCCTGATTTTAGGAATTCGGCCGAGTGTCCGGACTCGAGGCCTCTTCCAGGGGCTGTTAACCCTTGAGTGTGTTCCAAACACGGGGACTTTAGGAAAGGCTGAGTGTAGGAACTTCAGGCCACTTCCAGGGCGTATGTACCCGAAGTGTGTCCAAGACACGGGGGCTTTAGGAAAGGCTGAGTGTAGGAACTCCAGGCCATTTCCAGGGCGGATGAACCCAAGAGTGTGTCCAAGACACGGGGCTTTAGGAAAGGCTGAGTGTAGGAACTCCAGGCCATTCCAGGGCGGATGAACCCAAGAGTGTGTCCAAGACACGGGGCTTTAGGAAAGGCTGAGTGTAGGAACTCCAGGCCATTTCCAGGGCGGATGAACCCGAGAGTGCCGAAATCGGTCAGAGAGAGATGACAAACTGATGACAAGGCGAAGGCTGCTTTTATTGATTCTGAAATTCATTACATCTTTTAGAAATAAAATTTCTTCAGGTGGGATGCATTCCATGGTCTCGGCAGCGGCTTGCCTTCTAAGTCTTCAAGCTTGTAGGCTGACTTTCCTGCCAGTGAGACTATTCTGAACGGGCCATGCCAGTTCGGGGCAAGCTTTCCCCTCGTTTGGTTCTTTGTCAGCTGGCAGGGTCTTCTTTTAAAACGAGCTCTCCCGCGGTGAACCTTCTTTCTTTGACAGTTTGATTATATGCCCTGGCTAACCGCTGCTGATAGTCGGTCAGTCTCAGGGCTGCTGCTTCTCGTCGCTCGTCTGCCAGCTCCAGCTCCATTGCCAGGTTCGTCTCATTTCGGCCTTGGTCGACCAGCTCTGTCCTCAGGGTAGGAAGGCCGATTTCCAAGGGAATGACCGCCTCCATCCCGTAGGCCAGAGAGAAAGGTGTTGCCGAAGTGGACCTCCTTGGAGTTGTTCTGTATGCCCACAGCACGCTCGGAAGCTCCTCTGTCCATCTGCCCTTTGCCTTGTCCAGTCGCTTCTTCAGGCCGTCCAGGATCACTTTGTTAGAGATTTCTGCCTGGCCATTACTCTGTGGATATGCCAGGGTGGTAGTAATGGTTTTCTGATGCCGTGCTCTTGGTAGAAGTCTCTGAAGGACTTGGAATCGAACTGAGTCCCGTTATCCGAAATCAGGGTCCGGGGGATGCCGAACCTCGTAAGGATGTTTTTCCAAACGAAGTTCCTGGAGTCCCTGTCCGTGATGGAAGACAACGGTTCAGCCTCTATCCACTTTGTGAAGTAGTCCGTAGCCACTATCAGCCATCTCTTGTTCCCTGGAGCTCGGTGAAGAGGCCCCACGATGTCCAGGCCCCATTGAGCGAAGGGCCATGGGCTGGAGAGGGGACTCAGATCCTGTGCTGGCTGATGGAGGGAGTGGGAGAACTTCTGGCATTTCTCGCATTTCCTGGCGTAGACCTGGGCGTCCTTCTGCATGTAGGGCCACCAGTAACCCTGGCTGATTGCTCTGTAGGCCAATGACCGACCTCCTATATGGCTGCCGCAAATTCCTTCGTGGATCTCATACAGGAAGTCATCCACCTTGGTCGGGTGGACGCATTGGAGGTATGGACCTGTGAAGGACTTCCTGTAGAGTTTGCCTTCGGGAGAGAGCCAGAACCGAGCTGCCTTGAGCCTGATCTTGTGGGCTTCAGTCTTGTCCTCGGGGAGCTGGTCGTCCTTCAAGTAGGCGACGATTGGATCCATCCAGCTAGGGCCGAGGTCAGCACAGAGGACAAGCCGAGATGAATGGAGTTCTAGACTTGACCTTGATACTGACCCGACCTCGATGGTCCTCTTCTTTCCTGCTTCTACAGCAGAGGCCAGGTTTGCAAGCGCATCTGCGTGCGTGTTGGTATCTCGGGATATTTGCCTGACATCGGCTTTCTGGAATTGGGAGAGTAGTTTTTTCGCAAGGGCTAAGTAGGCCGCCATCCTGTCGTTCCTGGCCTGGTAGTCTCCAGCGAGCTGGCTAGTTACCAGTTGAGAGTCGCTGAAGATCTCCAGATGCTGGGCTCCGAAGATTCGGGCGCTGTTCAACCCTACAATCATTGCTTCGTACTCTGCCTCATTGTTTGTAGCTTTGAAGTCCAGGGTAAAGGCCTGCTCTATGACCAGTCCCTCTGGCGATTGGAGAACTATGCCGGCGCCAGCTCTCTTGGAGGTGGACGACCCGTCGACAAAGATCTTCCATGCCGAGGTGGGAGACTGCTGGACCTCTGTTTCTACTGGCTCGTGCCCTGTGCCCCCCAGTGCCGTGCCGAGCTGGGTCGGAGCCGGGTTGGGGGAGACGAATTCCACTATGAAGTCTGCCAGGATCTGGGCTTTGATCGCAGTTCGGGGACGGTACTGTATATCATACTGCCCTAGTTCAACTGCCCACTTTGATATGCGCCCTGAAAAGTCAGCCTTCTTGAACAATGAACGGAGTGGGTGCTCCGTGATTACCACAATGGTGTGGGATTGAAAATAATGGGAGAGCTTGCGGGAGGAGGTGACGAGAGCCAGCGCAAGCTTCTCCAACAGGAGGTACCTGGTCTCGGCATCGAGCAGGGTCTTGCTCGTGTAATAGATTGGCTTTTGAACTCCCTCGTCCTCCCTAATGAGGACGGAGCTCACTGCGTGATCCGAGACCGCAAGGTACAAATACAGAATCTCCCCCAAAGTTGGGGTGGAGAGTAATGGTGGTGACATTAAATAAGTTTTGAGTGCGGCCAATGCCTGGTCGCACTCAGGGGTCCACTGGAACTTCAGATTTTTCTTTAAAAGCTGAAAGAAAGGCCTGCACTTATCTAACGACCGGCTGATGAAGCGGTTGAGTGCTGCGGCCATTCCTGTGAGCCTCTGAACTTCCTTCGTGGTAGAGGGACTCTGGATGCCCTGGATGGCAGTGATCTGGTCCGGATTGGCCTCTATCCCCCTCCGCGTTACCAAGCTGCCGAGGAACTTGCCAGAGGCTACGCCGAAGGCGCACTTGGAAGCGTTTAGCTTGAGCTTGTATGCGCGAAGGATGCCGAAGACTTGGCCGAGATCCGCCAGATGGTCGCTGGAGCGCACAGATTTGACGACCATGTCGTCGATGTACACCTCTACCGATCGGCCGAGCTGGGCCTGGAACATTTTTGTGACGAGGCGCTGATAGGTCGCCCCCGCGTTCTTCAGCCCGAAGGGCATCACCTTATAGCAGTAGGTGCCGCGGGGGGTGATAAATGATGTTTTCTCCTCGTCAGGCTCGTAGAGCGGGATCTGATGATAGCCTCGGTAGGCGTCAAGGAAGCTCATTCGGTCGTGACCAGCGGTGGCGTCGATCAGTTGGTCGATCTTTGGGAGGGGAAAACTGTCCTTAGGGCAAGCCCTGTTCAAGTCGGTGAAGTCACGCACACCCTCCACTTCCCAGTTTTCTTCTTGACCACCACCGTGTTGGCCAGCCATACCGGGTACTGGACTTCCCGGATGGCTCCTGCTTTTAGCAGGTTGTCGATCTCTTCGACGACCGCATCTGTCTGATGCAGCCCGGTCCTTCGGGCCCTCTGCACTACCGGCTTGTGGTCGGGGTCGACATTGAGCTTGTGGCACATGACCTCAGGGTCGACCCCAGGCATTTCGCTTGGGCTCCAAGCGAAGACGTCCACATTCTGCATCAAGAACCGAGAGAGTTCGGCCCTTTCTTCGTCTGGCAGCTGGGTGCCAATCAGGAAGAACCTGTCTGGGTCTGCCGGGTCTAGCCTGACCTCGGCCAGGTCCTCGATGCTCTTCTTCTCAGGGTCCCGGCCGATCTCATCGAGGCCTTTCTCGAACTCGGCCAGGTTGACGCGCTCTGGCTCCTTCACTGCTGGGACTACGGCCAGCATGCACTGCCTGGCCTGCTGCTGGTCTCCCTCCACTGTGATTACTTCCATCTTGCCCTCCTTGTTCTCAAGGACGAACTTCAGCTTTTGGTGGAGGGAAGAAGGAACTACCTCTAGCTTGTGGAGCCACGTTCTGCCCAGAATGACATTGTAGGGAGAAGGGGCGTCCACAACCAGGAAGTCGGCCAGCACGGATGCTCCGCCAACTAGGGTTTCCAAGGTGATCCTACCCTTGGGATAGACTGGCGTGGCGGATAACCCTAGCAAGGGTGCTCGGACCTCCGTGAGGTCTGCTTCGGAGAGTTTCATCCTTTTGAAGCAGTCGTAGTAGAGGACCTCGGAGGAGCTGCCGGAGTCGACGAGGATCCTCTTCGCGGTGAAGTCTCTCAGCTTCATGGTGAGGAGCAGGGGGTCGTTGTGAGGGACCTGGATTTTCCTCTAGATCTCGATCCGAGAACGAGATGGCGGGTCGGTCGCGGTGGGCTCTCTTGGATGCCGGAGCGAGTTCGGCTTTCATTATTTCTTTCCCGTGCGCAGCCCGCCTGGCTTCGGCACGGGCCTGAGAGCTTCCCCGGGACGAGGAAGCGGGAGCTGAGGACGCCAGATGGATCACGTTGATGATCTTCTCTGAGTCCTCGCTGTCTGGAGCCTGGGCCGTGCTCTGGTGAATTCGGCCCTCGCTGCCGCCGGCATCACCCGCCTTGATGAACTCTGGGATGTGGCCTTCTTCGGCCAGCTTCTCCAGATACTCCTGCAAAGTCCTGCAGTCTTCGGTCCTGTGTCCGTTGCCCCCTATGGAAGGAGCAGTAGAGCTTGCTTCGGGCGCCTTCGGTGGGTTCATTCTTCAAGGGCTGAGGATACTTGAAGAACGGCTTGGACCTGATCTTGGTCAGGATGCGGTAGATCGGCTCCTTGAAGACGACGTTGACGCTCTGACTGGCGCTGGAGGGAGGTCTGGGCTTCCAAGTGCCCCCAGACCTGGACGACGAAGGCTTCGCCGAACTGGAGACCCAGGCCCGCTTGGGCTCCTGCTTCTGGGAGGGCCTCCCGCCTCTCTGCCGAGGTTGGCCACTCTTCTGTTCGGGCTCCGGATGCCCGTCCTGATCCCTGGCCCGGATCTCGTCTTCCTCCCGGGCGATGAAGCGCTTCACCCGGGACATCAACTCTGGCATGGATTCTGGGGAGTCCCCGGCTAAGTCTTTTCGCAAGTCGTTGCCGGGGATCAAGGCATGCTGGAAGGCGTAGATGGCTATCCCTTCCCTTGAGCCCTCGATCTGGCTGTGGACCGCCCAGAATCGCTGGGCGAACTTGGGGAGGGTTTCGCCCTGCTTCATTCTCAGGGCGAGGAGGTCCCCTTCCTTCTTGGGGACGACGGTGTAGGCTTGGAACTTCTTTAGGAAGGAGAGCTGGAGCTCCTTCCAACTGGAAACCGACCGCTCCGGGAGAGAGCAGAACCACTTCAGGGGGAGGTCACCCAAGCTGGAGGAGAAGATTTTGCAGTTTAGGTGACCCTCGTTCCCCCAGATGGACATCTTCTGGGAGAAGTGTCGGAGGTGTGCAGATGGGTCGGACAGTCCGTCATAGGGGACGAACCGCGGGACGGAGAAACTTTCTGGGCAAAGGGGTGCGCTCGATCTCTTTTGTGAAGGGCGAGCCACCCAGATCAGTGTGACCACAGATCTGCTTCTGGTCCCGCATGTCCAAGTTGTGCTGGAGAGCCAATCTGACACGTTTGTCAAATCGCTCTTGCTCATCGTCCTTCTCTGGAGTCTGAGCTCTGGGCTTTCGCTTGGGATGGCTCGGGCTACGACGGCTATGAGCTCGGCCGTCGCGGCTATGGTTACTTCGGCTGTTGCTCGAGCCTTCGTCACGGATCTGGCTCCGTTTCTGGTCCAGATGATTTCTGAGGTCCTCGCGGGGAGGCTGGGCTGCCTTGCTGGGGGCGTCCCTCTTCTTCCCTTGAGGCTCAGAGACCTGCCTCAAGGAGGCAGTTTGTGCTGCCCTGAGCTGCTGCTGGAGCTCGCGAATCATCTGCTCTTGCTTCTGGAGGAGAGCAGCTTGGGCTTCAAGAACCTCTCCAGTGGCAGGGGGTTGAGCATGGCGCGTCTCTCCTACGGCCACGGCTTTATCTTTGCGGGGACGCTCGCGCCGGTGCTCGTCACGTCGGGGTGGCACGGTTTCGTCCGCTGAGAGCGAGGCCTCGACTCCCTCTTGAAAGGGGATCTCGACAAAGAGTTGGGAGCCCAGGCGACCCTCGCCTGCGGATGTGCCTTGGACCGTTCCGGACCGTCCCTGAGGAGGGACGTCCGTTGACGGTGCTAGCCGCTCGAGGATTGCCCTCGAGGACTCTCCGCCCTTCTTAGCTTTCGGTGGCATGGCTTCTGAGAGATTAAGGTTTAGAAAGATTGTTTGGAAAGATTTGGAGAAGGTTGGGAAGGCTGGGATATTGCTTCCCCACAGACGGCGCCAATTGTAGGTGCAGAAAATAATGACCCACAATAAGGAGGTGCCTTAGAGGACTTATCCGATGATGATGGTGATTGGGAATGTCTGGATGCCGTCCGAAAGCCTGAAAGGGAAGAGCAAACGATCAGAGGACCCTGGCCTGGGCGGCGCAAGGCTCTCCGATGCCAAAGTCAGTGTGGGAACTGGAACAATGGAAGGAGAGGGAGAAGAGAGACAGAGTAACGGCTCTGTGTATGAAAAATGGCGTACCTTTGATGGTGGTATGAGCCTCTATTTATAGAGTTTGGAATGTATCTTTGGGAGATATTGTGGTGTGGGTCCCGTGATTCGACTAGGAAGTCACGATCAGCCCACATTGCATTAATTGCGGTCCAATCCAGCCCACTCTGCATTAAATGCCCATCGGGTTAGCCCACATCGCATTTAACGCACATCTTGTTGGGCCAGATCGTGTTGGGCGCCTTTGGCGGTAGGGGTACCAGCGGATCTGCCCTCGGGCCCTGCCCTGATGTGGCCTCAGCCGCTGGATGCCGCCCTGTCAGGGATCTGGGGAAGATTGTGAGCGGCTGGATGTCGCATCTGTCCCCCTAGCTCGTGCCTCTATCCCTCCACGTGCCTGGTGACGTGGAGGATGAGGGGCGTGAGTGGAGACTCTTTCTGGTTTCGGCTTCCATCCCGGCTTCTTCTGCCGAGGTGGAGCTTTCTGCTGAGATGGCATCCGGGGTGGCCCAGCCGTGGTGGAGCTACCTGCCGAGTTGACGCCCGAGGTGGGCCAGTTCGGCGCTAAAGGCCCGGAGCTGCCTGACTTCGGCCGGACCTCCTGCCCTGGTAGCCGGGGTGAGCTTGGTGCCATGTGGATGGCACGCGGATGGCACGTGAGAGTGCTTAGTCTCATCTGATGGCTGTGATTAGCGTAATCCTGTGGTTCTGGAAATCTCCCCACACAGGGATGATGAAGAGGATAAAAAGAAATTACATACTATTAAATGGAGTGAGATTTTTAAACCAATCAATAAAGGAAGATTAGGTATTAGAGATTCAAAAAGCAACAATTTAGCTTTATTAGCCAAAGCATGTTGGAGATATCTATCGAATAGTAATCTTCTCATCTCCATAATTCTTTTAAGGAGAAGTATTGCCCAAATAAAGTAAGATGGGAAGTCAACTTTAGGAAAGGTAATTAATTTTTATTTTTGGACAGGTTTTGTAACTATCTGGAATTTTATAAAGAGGATTTTACCGAGAAAAACAAGTTATGTGACCACTATACCGAAAATGTAAATTTAAGTACCCTGACACCAAACAATTCATAATGCACGGAAAACGCATTTTTTTCTTTCTTTTCTAGGGTTGACGTCGACCTTAATTTGTAATGTTAAGGGTCGATTGAGACCCTGCAGTCCTTCTTAACCATCATAGAAGCCCCATTTACATTTTTTGTAGGGACTCAGTCGACTTTTACTTCTATTGTTGACGGTCTCTATCGACCATGCAGTGCACGCTTATAAATGCACGGAACTTGGAAGCCCTCCTCCGTGAGCTGGCTGAGTCAGGGAATAAGGCCCCCACCCCGACGTTCAAGGGGTCGATCGATGAGATGCTGAGGGTGAGGGTGGAGGTGGCGGAGGAAGGGGGGAGGAGTGCTCCATCTGCTTGAAGGACATGGTGGGGGAAGCGAGGGAGATGCCCTGCAAGTATTGATACCATTCTAATTGCATAGATAAGTGGCGAGTGCGTCATCGGTCTTGCGCTGTTTGCAGGTACATGATGCCTTTAGAGGAGGAAGGAGGTGGGGTTTATGTGGCGGAGGAGGAGAAGGGAGATATAGGTAACTTTTTCTGTGAATAGGAGGACCGATTCTTTTGCTTCTTCTTCAACAACCAATAGCAACAGTGGCAATGATTTCGATGAGAATTAAAAAGAGTTGAGAAAATTTTATGATGAGAATTAAAAAGAGTTTCAGGATTCTTATATCTTTTGCTTTTGTACATATGAAGGGATTAAAGGAATTTTTTTTCCTTTTCTATTATAATTAGAATAGTTTTGCTCCTCCATATTTCTCCTTCTTCTTCTTGTTGTTGTTTGGGGCTATAACTGGCCTGTATTTTTAATGCGAGATCCAGAAAACCCTCTCTCTCAATTTTAACTTTGGTTTAAGGTTTTTAAAGAGATCCATCTCGGGAATATATATATTTATGGCCCGCCTAGATGTTTACCTTTACCCCCTCCCCCTCACCCTCTCCTCTACCATGCCAGTGACTATATGAGAGAGAGAAAACATGCCCTCCCCCTCCTCCTCCCCCTCCTCCTCCCCCTCTATGCTATTATCATCCCCGATTGGTCTTTGGGAACAAACACAAGGGGCGAAAATTTCCAGGTGTGGGCAAAAACACCCACATATTATCTCAACATGTGGGTTTGGGTTTCTTTTCCAAATTACTGCGTTTGCCTATTTTGGATGGTTGGGGACTTGGGGACCATCTAGCCACCTAACTTGTATTATGGTTTTGACCCGGCGGAGGGAGGGGAAGGTATAACTAGTTCATCAGCTCTGTTTGGGGTTACTAGGTTAGAGTCGACTTAACTCCTGGGCCGCATTTTGTATGTCTATGCATGGAACTCATCCCCCATTCCTTTTTCTTTGAATGTAACGACTAACGAACTTGTGGCTTTAATGGTCTCAAAGAGGTGGGAATATCCTATGAACAAGAAGGGAGTCGAGCACGTGAAAAACCGGGCTTAACACAAGCCAAGGTCCCTATAACTAAATCTCTATTAATATCAATCCACAAGTGATTAAACTAATAATTAATCCTAAGATCTGATTAAAAACAATCAAACCACACAACAAGAAGGACACACGATTTATACGTGTAAAATCCAACTTGAAAAAAAACCACGGGCCTAACCGTCTAGGCCAACAGACAACCAAGCATTATTATAAAACAAAAGTTACAAGAGACACTTAGAACCCTTCCCAGTTGGTAACTCAACCTAATGACTACTTTGATCTTGTCGACACCTCGTCATTCACTTTCAACCGTGCTTGAACAACACCTCGAAATCATCTTCAGGGTGTCTCTACTTCAGGAGAGTAGAATGGAACCAGAACCAAGGCTTGATCTTCAGCATAGCAACTAGAAGCCTTGGGGGAAATATGGATCTCTCAAAATCTTCCCTAGGGTTTAATCTTGATGAGAAGTACTTCGGAATAGAGAGATAAAGGCTATAAATAAGCCTAGAAACGAGCCTCAAGAGTTCTGATATGTTTGGAATATAACTGGGCATCTTGAGAGAAAATGGTAAGTAGTTTCCGGATGGGAACTGCAACTTTCTATAGGTTCGCTCGAGCGAACATGAGATCGCTCGAGCGACCTCGTCTCTATCTCAGCTGGGTCGAGCGAAGAATAAGTGAAGCTCGAGCGATGAAGCCTCTATCTTGGGTTCGCTCGAGCGGCCTCTGTCAGGGATGTTCCAGAAGATTTTAACACTCAAATCTTGAGCAGTCCATTCTAAAAAGAATTACAAGTTATAGAATCCCGATTTTGTCCATTAACCAATGAATTAGCCAATACTAAAAACCTTACAATCTTCCCCTTTGGCAATTCATGGACAAAACTCCTAGTTACAGAAAAATCTACCCATAGAAATATAGAAAACATATCCGGAAACAATTCTCCAAAACTGTACAAAACTTTCTAGACCTTAGAATCCATGCAAAAATCCTGTTCACATGATCAAATGCATCATCAAAGAAGTCTGATAAACACAAATTAAAGTAACTCCCCTTTTTTGTTCATAAATTGACAAAAGTTAGCAAAAAAAGGAGAACATATTTTAAACATTAACCACGAAGAGAAGATTAAAGAGACATATTAAAGCATATCTAAGACATTCAAAAGATATAAGTAGCATGATGCATTGTCAGCACAAATGATTAGTAAATATCAAGAAAATATGTAAACCAAAAGTAGTCAGGGCCAATAAGAAATCAGAAGAGCAAAAAAAAATCAGTACTATTCACTGATTCCCAAGACGAGCAAGGATCGCAACTAGGACCTCATCAGTAGAATTGAAACGTCCATCAAATGCATCCAGACGGCCATCTACTACAGAAATCCTTGCATCAAAATGAAGTTGCCTGGCTTGAACTTGATCCATAAGAAGTGCAACTTGATTCACATCTCCTTGCTACTTCCCCTAAACATTAACACCCGGTGCAGCTTTGCTTGTACCTCTGCACCTTGAACAACTGGTGGAATGTGAGCAGAGGATTGAGCCAAAGTCCTGGAATTTATTGGTTTCCGAATTCGCGGACTGTTTTCATTGTTCTTCTTAGAAACCTCCTTCCACAAGAGAAATTCTGTAATCAAAGCACCAAAAGGAAGGATGGAGTTCTCTTTGGCAAATAGCATCTTTATGAGGGTGTTCAAAATCACCTGAGGAATATTCACCACCTTTCCAGTGCCAATACAGTATAGAAGGTAACCATTCTTGTGACTGACATCTGAAGTATGACCTCTAGGCTCAAGATTATGACAAACAAACCGATTTAGGAATCGGTATTCTTCAGTTAAGCTACCGTGAGGTAGAGTGCCACTAGGCCATAGGGTTTCTTCACCACAAAGAGGTGTGCCAATCATATCATAATCAATTTGTACTTGGCTTTCATCCGGTAGAGGATAATGATAGGTCTCTACACATGGAATGCCAATGAATTCAGCAACGTCTGATGCAGAGATAGTGATCCATTTTCCTCGAACGAAAGTTTTCAGAGAGGCCGGAGAAACAAACTCCAAATTGCAATAGAATTCTCTGACCCAATCAGTGTAGACCACATAAGTATCAAAATGCATCAGGGAATACCAATTCCTATCATCAAGGCTCCTACAAATTTGTTTATCATGTAGTTCTTCTGCAATTTCTCTTTCTGATTCAATAGTTCTATGCTCCAACAGTTCATGAAATTGATTAGCTTTTGAAAGAGAAGGAAAATGATGTTTGCCAAACTGAGGCCGAGAGGATGAAGACTCAACATGAGATCTCTTTCTGGGAGCTATAGTGAAGCTATTCAGAAACCGAGTCATACCATAGAGTTCAATTTCCCAATAAGACAATCGCCACTGTACTTATGAAATATTGGGAAAATCCATAACAATTGACAACAAAATGAAGTAGAAAATACTCCATACATCCACAAAAAGTATCCAAGCAGAGACACCTTCAGAAGATTGGAGAAAAAAAGATCATCAAGCCATATGTCTTCCAAAGGTTAGTGTCACCATACAAAAACAGGAATCAACAATCCTCATGCTAACAAAATCACACTTATGATGTGAAGTCCAGACCCATTGATAAAAAAAAATTCAAACCAGAGCACACCCAGTCATTGATTTGGCATAAAATGCAGTTTACCAATTAAAAAAATCAGCTTCAATGATGTAGATGCTGATATCTGAAGCAAAAACGTTCATAGAAATCCATTCTCCAATCTACTTCCAAACCAAAATCCACATTTCATTCCAACAAGCACAAATAGATGAGAAATTTCCACAGACACATTGCAGATATATTCTAAGAATCTGAGCAAACCTTCTTTAAAAAGGAAAATTCACAAAGAATCCACATAGGCTAAATAAAAATTGTGTTTTTGGCTTCCAATCCAATCAACACCCCCAAATGTAGGTCATAAAAGACAAAAGGTGAGAGAAAGAAAGGAAATGAAACATGAGAAGCAAGATGGGAGAAGTTCTAGCCAAGAACTCCAAAACCGAAATCCCTAAATAAATGATCCCTTGTTGAAGATGAAAAGTGGGAAGAAAAGATGCAATAGGATGAGGAAAGATGAAGTAAATACCTGATTAGAGGTTAGGAAAAAGGTGCACAGTAGAGCATAAGAACAGACGAAAATGGGGGTTAGGGCTTGGAGGAAGAGGAGAAGAAGTGAGGAAGAAAGAAATAAAAAAAGGACTCAGGCGGATATAAGAACCGACAGGTTCGCTCAAACGAACATGAGATCGCTCAAGCGAAGTGTCAAAACTTTGAATCACTTCAGCGTAGTGCGGTAAAAACACTCTAACATCTATTGTTTGGTCAAATCACTCCATGAGATACAGTAAGAAGAGATTTTCATAAATTTAAGCACACAGTAGAAATGTGAATAGTATGACCAAGTAAAAAAATTAATAACAAGGAAAAACATAAAAAAAATGTGTGGGACCAACTCCCCCGAAATCTCCTCGAGACGAACATAAATGTTGTATAAGGAGCAAACCCATCATCAAGAAGTTAGGTAATGCAGCTTTTTGATGATATATTTTTTTGTTTTCGTTTGCTTTGTAGAAATACCAATTTCTTATTTTTTTTTAATCTGATTCCCTTTTTGTTTTTTTTTTATTTCACGGGGCAGATTGAACCATTATGGGTGACTTTCACACAATTGAAAATGGTAGCCTTCTCCAAATGAAACATACCAATCAAGTGGTAGCTATCACACATAATCGTAGGTATCCCTAATCATCCAGTTTAATCTGATTAGCATAACATCTCTCAAAGAATAAAGACGAAGAGAGTCGTGAGAGAATTGAAAACGATTCGTGAGGTGCAACAAAATTTTGTTTTCAAACTTTCTTGGTCATGTGAAAATGTGTATGTGCACCTAAATAAACAAAAAAATATGGAGTTTAGGGAATAAGAGAAATCCCTAGAGATTTACATAGAGATTCAAGCCGCGTTCCATCTAATGGTCTTGGGAAAATGTCCGCCAATTGATTTTTAGTAGGAATGTGCTGCAAAGAAATTATGTCCTCCTCCAAAAGATCACGAATGAAATGGTGTCTAATGTCTATGTGTTTGGTTTAGGAGTGTTGTACTGGATTTTTGGAAATGTCGATAGCACTCTGATTGTCACAAAACACGTTCATTGTGTCTTGTTCAATTCCGTATTCTTTCAACATCTGTTTCATCCATAGAAGCTGTGTACAACAACTTCCAGCTGCAATGTATTCAACTTCAGCGGTCGACAAAGAGTCGAAGTTTCCCTTTTAGCATGCGAAGCCAATAAATTATTTCCAACAAAGAAAACCGCTACCTGAGGTTCTTTTCGATCGTCAACACATCCAGCCCAATCAGCATTTGAAAAACCAACAATTGTAGTGTTAGTATCTTTGGACATCCAAATGCCATACTCAATAGTGCCAAAAATATATTTCAAAATTCTTTTGGTCGCTTGAACATGAGATAGTTTTGGTTTGGACTAATACCTTGCACAAACACCAACACTGTAAGCAATATCTGGATGACCGGCAGTAAGGTAGAGAAGACTACCTATCATACTCCGGCAGAGTTTCTCATTGATGTCCATACCATCAGTATCAAGACTGATTTTGACAGTTGTGCTCATGGGAGTCCTAATTGCGTGCTTCGATGATTGCATGCCAAACTTTTTCAATAACTCTTTGGCATATTTTGGCTGAGATATGAAGATACCAGAAAGAGTTTCCTTGATTTGTAGGCCCAGAAAGAACGAAAGTTCACCAACCATGCTCATTTCAAACTCGCTAGCCATTTTTTGAGCAAATTTATCCGACAAGAGCTCAGAAGTCGAACCAAAAATGATATCATCGACATAGACCTATGCTATAACGATGTCCTTATCTTGTTTGATGAACAAGGTCTGGTCAACAGTTCCTCTTTGAAAACCATGCTCAACCATAAACACTGTCAATTTTTCATACCAGGCTCTTGGTGCTTGTTTGAGACCAAAAAGGGCTTTTCTTAGCTTGTAAACATGATCAGGAAAATGAGGATCTTGAAATCCCTTTGGTTGTTTAACCTAGACTTCCTCATTTAAAAAACCATTTAGAAAAGCACTTTTCACATCCATTTGAAATAATTTTATGTTAAAAAGGCAAGCAATAGCAAGTAACAATCTAACTGACTCAAGGCTAGCGACGGGGGCAAATGTTTCATCAAAATCAATACCTTCAACTTGAGTGTACCCCTGAGCAACTAGACGAGCTTTGTTCCTTATCACTGGACCAGTCTCATCGATTTTATTTTTAAAAATCCATTTTGTACCGATGACATTTGTATGATAAGGTCTAGGAACAAGCTTCCAGACACGATTTCTTTCAAATTGAGCAAGTTCTTCATGCATAGCATTTATCCAGCAATCATCAACAAGAGCATCTTTAACATTTTTGGGTTCTAGAGAATAAGCATAACACAAGTGACTTACCTCATCACGTACCTGTTGTCTTGTTTTTAAGGGAGAGGAGATCTCACCATCACTTTGTTCAGAGGATGATCTTTCAGTACTTGTCCTCTTTGGGATCGTGGATGTACAAAAGGTGGAGATGCAACTTTTGCAAGAGTTTGATGAGTAGATGATGATGTTGAGCTTTTAGTTGCACTTTTCTCTTCAAATTGACGAATGATATTGGCACAATAGATTCTGAAGAAGATTTATTTGGACTCGCAGGTTCAGCATTTTTATTTGATTCCTCCTCCAATTTAGATTCAGATTCAGGTTTGGATGGACTTTCCACGTCTTTATCCATGACCTGGTCAGAAGAAGGAGAAAAAGTTATGCCTTCATCATTATCCGAAAAATAATCAAATGTTCCTGTATCATCTACAACCACATTTATAGAGTCAATGACGATAGATTTTTTAAGATGAAAATCCCAATGGGCTTTACTTGTAAAAGAATAACCAAGTAAAATTCCGTCATCACTTCTAGAGTCAAATTTTGTTAAGTGTTCTCTATCTCGTAAGATGTAACACTTTCTGCCAAAGGTTTGAAAATATTTGATGTTTAGCTTGACTCTAGTCCATATTTCATATGGAGTGGTTTTTGTGCCAGGACGAAAATAGACACGGTCAATAATATAAACAGTCGTGTTTATGGCATCAGCCCAAAACCGTTGAGGAATATTTTTGCTATACAACATAACCCGTTCCATCTCTTAAGCGACTCGATTTTTTCGTTCAACTACTCCATTTTGCTGTGATGTTTTTGGTGCAGAAAATCCATGTTTGATGCCATGATAGTGCAAAAGGTAAAGAAATCAGAATTTTTAAATTCAAATCCATGATCTGAGCGAATTCTCGAGACTCCTCCAAATTCTTGCCAATTTTCTGCAATAAGCAAAGACCATAAGTCATTAAAGATAGTAAAAGTCTCAGATTTATCATGTAAGAATCGGACCCAAGTTAATCTAGAAAAATCATCAATGGTCAAAAAGATGTATTTTCTACCGCCAATACTTTCAAATTTAGTGGGTCCAATGAGATCCATATGTAAGAGCTCTAACGGTCTCTTAGTAGTAAGAGAGTCAACCTTTTTATGTGGAGCTTGAATTTGTTTCCTAACCTGGCGTGGGCCACAAATACTATTCCTGTCTTTTTGAAGTTTAGGCAGGCCACAAACTAGTTCAAGTTTTGATAATCTTTCCAAGTCTTTGAAATTAACATGACCCAACCTTTGATACCACAAATCATGAATATCACTTATCATTGCAGAAGTATAAGACATATCATTTTCTGTGGCCACGACATAGCAATTGTCAGGATTTCTTTTACCATGTAGCACAATTTTTCCCTTTTTATCAACAATGATGCACTCATTAGCAGAAAAGTGTACTTCACGTTTGTTATCACACAATTGGCTTATACTAAGAAGATCTGTCTTAAGCCCATCAACCAAGTAAACACTTTTCAATCAAGACATAACTTTTCAATTAAGACATACCTGGAATGGAGACTGTGCCTTTACCAATGACCTTTGCCTTACCTCCATCTCTGAAACGCACACTTCCACCATCATGATCTTCAAGGGAGGTAAACAGTACTTTGTTCCCTGTCATATGCCTAGAACAACCACTGTCCAAGTACTACACATCCGTTGTTGTTGCAGTGAGTGCAGTGAGGACCACATTACAGCGTAGGTCAGATTAACAAACCCAGATGGTTTTAGTCCTGACCTATTAAGGAGAGACGTATTGCTTCCTCCCCTGATTTCGTTGAAATTTTATAAAATTATTACAGTGTGGTTGTATGTGTCCTTTAATCCCACAGAAGTGACATGTGGGAACAAATTGTGTTTTAGACACATATCATTGATAATAATTATGCGGATGTGTAACATTTGAATAGTTCAAAGGCATAGCAGTCATAGTAGGTCCTTGAACAAAAGTTGACTTAACTTTGTCCTTTGATGAGGAAGCTCCATGAACATAACCAAGACCTGTTTTCGAGGAAGCAGATTGTTGGTATCCAAGAATTTCGTTCAACTTCAATGATCCTATATTCATCCGATCTATTGAAGCTTTTGTGGAGTCCAACTCAGAAAGTGTCATCTTCAATTTTCCAGCTAGGTTCTCTTTTTTAGATTTGCAAGAGTTTAGCTCGTTGCGCAAGTTTATTAATTCAGAATCAGCTTTTTGAAAATTTTGTTGCAGACGATCATTCTCTTGACCTGCAAGAATCAACTTGTTAGACAAGATAATGTGTTGATATTCTAACTGTTTTACCTTAGACTGAGATTCGATCAATGTCGCTTGCATTGAAGTATTCTTTTCTTCTGTTGCCTTTAATTTCAAGGCTCTTTTCTCTAAGTTTTGACATTCTAATAGATTCTTCGAATAGTTTTTGGTAGTCTTCATCACCTTCTTATTCTCCATCAGAAATTTCGTTAATATCTAAATCATCCACTAACTCAGATTCCTGCATAGAAGAGTTAGAAAAAGACACGAAAGCAATATATTTTTCGAACTCACTTGAGGGTGAATCCAGTTCAAAAACTTCTTCATCAGATTCCTCATTCCAAGCAACATTTAAAGCCTTACCTTTGTTCTTTTCTCTTCAATTTGCACACATCGCAGCAGTGTACCCTTTGTCAGACCCCGACCCAGGTTTGGAATATTTTATTTTGTTTTAACCGTGATTAGTTGATAAGTGGGGTTAGTGGACGATTAGCTTATTTTCTTAAGCTAGATTAGAATGTTTGATTAGCTTTGGGAATCTTCGAGAGTCGTTGACTTAGGCTTGACGCGGGCTGGGGCGCCCGTGTGTTGTGTGTGAATCTTTGGAGTTTAACTTTGATTCTCGTAAAAATCCCAATTTTGTGCATTTTGACTCATTTCATTTAGATTATCAACTTTCATGTTTTGACCATCTTGATTTAATGATTAAAAATCACGTTTTTCGAGGAAAAGGGCAAAATTGCCCTTTGACACAAAATCTGTACCCAAATTTTGAAAATTTCAGAAATTGACAAAAATATACCTTTTGGAAAGTAGAAATTTCACTGATCGTTTTTGTCTTCTTCGTCGTTTCATTCGGGGCCCGCAAATGTCATTTTTAGTCTTGTGAAGATCGGGGCCCACAAAACCCATCTTATAAGAAGAGGAACTCTCTTCTTCTTCCTTCATTTCTTTTCCTGCACGGTTTGGAGCTAGGGCTCTTTCCCTCTCTTCCAACACTTTCTCTCTCATCTGAAACACCAATCTCTTGGAGCTTTCATGGAGGATTGATCTCCTAAAGTTCTTCCTCATCTTCCAAGCTTTCCAAAGACACCTTTTTCAAAGGTTTTGAGCTAGGGCAAGGTTCTCATTCAAGCTTCTCTTCTTCGTTTGAGCTTTTCAAGGTTAACAATGGCTTTCCAAACTTGAGATCTTTGTTTTCCTCTTCATTTAGAGTGTTTTCGTCACTCATACAAGAGCTTTCCTTGGAGATTTGCAAATATTGATTTTTAGGGTTCTCTTTGGAAAATTTTGGGGTTTTTGTAGATTGGGAGCTTGAGACCCTAGAGCTTTGTTTGAGGAGTATTATTTCTCTCATTTAGACTTGAGGCAAGTGGATTTCTCAATTAATATGATGGTTTCATTTTCTCTTGTTTTATTTCATGGTGTTTCATGCTACGTGCTAAGCTTCTTATGATTCATAGGTTTATTTTGGGATGAATGGAGTAATGTGATATTTGATTTTCACTTGGATTGTTGTTTTCCAATGTATTGGAAGTTTGGTTTCACTTTGGACATCTTGAAACTTAGCCTTCTTTGTGTTTAGTGTTGTGTTCTAAGAATGGGGAAAAACTTTGATTTTTTAAAAAAGTATTGTGTTTGATTTATTGGATTGATTATGGATGATGATTTGATGAGTTGAGGAGGTCAAGAAAGGGGCAAATTAATTGTGGAGATGTGTATGAAAGAAAGGAAAGAAAAAGGGAAGAAAAAGATTCAAAAATGAGGAAAAAAATGCCAGCCGAGCCGGACTGGACAGAGCACAGTCCGCTCGAGCGACCCAGTGGGCCGCTCGAGCGGACCAGGCTCTGCCTGGCCCTCGCTCGAGCGGCCGTCGAGCGACCCACAGGGCCGCTCGAGCGACCCAGGCTCTGTCTGGGCTTCGCTCGAGCGGACCTTGGGTCGCTCGAACGAGCCCAGCCCAGCCTGGGGGCCTGTTTATGTCCGAATTTTGGCCCATTTAAAAACTATTTTGGGCCTGTTTCCAAGGCATCTTTGGGCCTATTTCAAGGTCAGTTTCTGGGCTCATTTCAAGGTCTGTATGGGCCTGTTTTAGGGACTGTTTTGGGCCATATTTAAAGGTTGTTTTGGGCTTGGTTCAAGGCCCAATTTGGGCCTGATTCAAATAGGCTTTAATCATTTTTTTAAGGGGACTTATTGAAGGGTTTCTCAGGTCCATTTCAAGCCCAGAGTCATGTCCAACTCAGCCCAACCTTTCTATATATATATTAAAGCCCAATCAGTTCTTTTAAAACATGAGACCATTATGTAAATTGGTTTGAATGTGGAACAAACCCTTTGGGGAATCCTTCAAGTCTCAATGTACATTTCATCCCTTGTGATTGTCAAGGATCTTCTGTGGCACCAAATTACTTTCTATTAATGACAATAAAGGGGTCAAATGTATATCATGACGACCCGCATTAGACTGTTGAATCATCATACATTCATTCCATGTTAGAAAGCTTTTTGTCCGGATTCTTTTATAAACCTATTTGAATACTTTGGGATGGTTTATCACATTTTTCGGATGTTGATAAGACTACTCATCTATTTCGCTCGGATTCATCGATATGTATTTGTTTGGAGTAGTTTTCTTATCGATTTTGGAAATGTATTTTATGAACGGATTTACATTTCTTTGAGGTTTCGAACTTTTATTCCAATGGCACCACTAAGCTTAGGTTACCTTGTCGGACTGATCATCCAGCTTGGAATCTTTAATTTGTTCACCAGTTGCAGTTTGGATTCTGTTTGTACCGACCATGGCAACGGTTATATCCGGTCCCACGTGTAGTGGCTACGGTTCTGTTTGATAACGACTATGTTCGTTCCGGTCCCACAAGTAGTGGCTATGGTTTTGTCTGCTCCCATTACTTCGGTAATAGGAGAATTTAGCTATACGTGGTCTACCAATGTTTTTATGCATTCAATGTTTTATCTTATGGTTCTTGTTTATTTCGCTTATCATAACATTGGATTTGTAAACTATTAAGATGTTTATCTTCTATCTTTAGTTCGTCATTTCTATTATTCAGTATTTAATCATGGCTCTCATGTATTTAATGCTTTGCTTTTCTATCATCCTATTATTGTTATATTTGCTTGCCAGACCGTCGTGTCTGACCCTGTTTGCTTGGTGCCAGATGTCGAGCCCCTCGCGGTTGCGGCGCACTTCGAGGCGGAACCAATAGTCCTTGTGGAGGGCGAGTGGCAGCCTGATGATGTCGTTTAGACGTCGGGTTGTTTTTGGAGCTGCGATCACATTTTGGGGAATATATACTTTTCTTTTTGGGTTTTTGTTGTAGCCATTCTTGGCATATTCTTTTTGGGGAAAAATTGTAATTATTGTCTAACCTTACTTCTGTATTAACTTGAAACCAACTTTGGGGCCTACCAATGGAATGTTTCTCTTTTTTATGCTAGTCTCGTGCGTTCTCATCTTATACCCATATGTGAGAGACTTTTATGTTTGCTACAATGCTTCCGCGTAAGTTATTCGTATGAATGTGATTCTTATTAATCACTGTTGGATCGGATTTCGGGGATCCTTACCGCGGAAAACCTGTGGGAAACTAGCATGTGCGGGCGGAATTTTCCGGCCCATCGCGCCACGACCTCGGATTAAGGCCTCGTTTAACGGGACCTCGGTTCGGGGGCGTGACAGGCTTGGTATCAGAGCGAAAAATATTTGAGGTAATTAAAATTGGATTAGAAACATAAGGACGTGGCAAGGATTCGTTAGAATTTCCGTTAGCTAGTATCGATTGGGTTTTGGGAACGCGTTACTATTATATTTTGTTGTACTAACAAGTTGTTTTGCAGCACTATGCCTCCGCGCAGACCTCCAGCGAATGCAAATGCATCAGGCAGTAATAATGACTGTGGGGTTGAAAACCAGATGACAGGTCAATTCCAGCAGCTTATGCAGATGTTGGTTGAACAGCAACAACGAGCTAACGAGAATCAAGCTAGATTCCAAGAGCAGATGGCAAAGAAAGATGAAGAGTTGACACAAGTTCAGAGGCAGTTGCTTGAAGTTTTGGGTAGGAGACCAGAACCAATGCCTAATGTGGAAGCCATGCAGAACAGGGACAGAGATCCTAATATCTTATTTGAGAAGTTCAGAAAGAGAGGTCCTAAGGAGTTCCCAGGACAAGAAGATCCTCTAACAGCTGATGACTGGTTAGCCCACACGGAGAACATCTTTGATATCTTTGTATGCACAGGCAGGCAGCGAGTTCATCTAGTAGCTTCCATGTTCACTGAATTAGCAGATATATGGTGGAAGACCATTAAGGAAGGTTATCAAAATATTGAGGATGGGATTGCTTGTGCCACCTTCAAACAGCAGTTCAGTGAGAAGTATGTCCCTACTCACATCAAGAAGCAAAAGGCAGCAGAGTTTCAGTTGCTCAAGCAAGAGGACATGACCGTTCTTGAATATCTTACGAAGTTTGAGAAATTATCTCGTTATGCACCGGAGCTTGTGGACACGGAAGAGAAGAAGATCACCAAGTTCATGGATGGACTTAATCCTATCATCTTGAGGGATGCATTAGGGGTGGTACCACCAACTACTTTCTAAGAGGCTATCAAAAGGGCCAACAGGTTTGAAGACATCAACAACCAGATTATCAAGGATAATCAGAGGAAGAGGCAGCAGTACCAAGGAGGGCAGAAATCTTATCAAGGCAAGAGGCAGAAGAAACAGCAGAATACTCCAGCTCAAGGTGGGTGTGAGCATTGTGGCAAGAATCACCCTTCTTAGCAGTGCTATAGAGTTACGGGTGCATGTTTCAAGTGTGGTGGCACAGATCACCAAATGAAGGATTGCTCGAATAACACAAATCAGGGCAATAGGGCACCTCAGCAGCCACCAAGGCAAGCACCTCAGTAAAACCAGCAGGCAGTTCAGAATAAACCAAGGCAGCAGCAGAATCAGCAGCCCCGTCAGCAACCACAAAATCAGAATGTACGTCCACCGCAACAGAATCGGAATGTGCAGTTAGGAAGGCCAAATCAGAACCAAAATAGACCGTGTCAGCAAGGCCGTCTCAATCACCTCAATCAAGTGGACGCAGAAGCAGCAGGAGATGTTGTGGAAGGTAAACTCCTAATTTGTGATGTAGAAGCTAAAGTGTTGTTTGACCCGGGATCTACTCACTCTTTCTTATCCCATGTGTTTGCTAAAATGATTAGTGTACCTGCTAGAGAGTTGGAGTTTGTTTTGACTGTTACTACTCCGATAGGGAAACAAGTTGTGTGTAGTACTTTTTACCCTAGTTGTTCAGTAAAGATAGGAGAGGTCATTTTCCCTGCAGACCTTATTACCTTAGTTATGCATGACTTCGATGTCATTTTAGGCATGGATTGGTTAGCGGGACATCATGCCTCTATGGATTGCTTTAGCAAGACCATTGCTTTTAGATTGGATGGGATATCCTCGGGGGTGAGATTTTAGGGAGAGAAAAGGGTTTCTCCGGCTAGGTTCATTTCAGCTCTTTCTGTAGCTAAGTTGTTGAGATCAGGATGTGAAGGATTTATTGCTTTTGTCACCAAGGATGATCAGTCACAAGGGGTGGAGAACATTCCGGCAGTGTGCGAGTTTCCCGATATTTTTCCGAAAGAGATTCCAGGTTTACCACCTATCAGAGAGGTTGAGTTTACAAAAGAGTTGATGCCAGGAACTGCTCCGATCTCCATTGCTCCTTACAGGATGGTTCCAGCAGAGTTAGGAGAATTGAAACTACAGTTGCAAGAGTTGCTAGACAAAGGCTTTGTGAGGCCAAGTGTTTCCCCATGGGGAGCCCCAGTTCTATTTGTCAAGAAGAAGGATGGAAGCTTGAGGATGTGTATAGACTACAGGAAATTGAACTAAGTGACCATCAAGAACAAGTACCCTTTGCCAAGGATAGACGAGTTGTTTGATCAGTTGCAAGGTGCATAGTTTTTCTCGAAGATAGATTTGAGGTCCGGATACCATCAGTTGAGAGTTAGAGAATCAGACATCCCGAAGACAGCTTTTCGGACTAGATACGGGCACTATGAATTTTTGGTGATGCCCTTTGGACTGACGAATGCACCAGCGGTATTTATGGCTCTTATGAACAAGATCTTTGCACCTTATCTAGATCAGTTCACAGTCGTCTTTATAGATGACATTCTAGTGTATTCCAAGTCAAGAGAAGACCATGAGCAGCACTTGAGGACTTCATTGCAGTTGTTAAGAGATAACCAGTTGTATGCGAAGATTGGGAAGTGCGAATTTTGGCTAGAGCAAGTCACTTTTCTTGGTCACATCATTTCTAGAGAAGGATTAGCAGTTGATCCGGCAAAGATAGAAGCAGTCATCAATTGGGAGAAGCCGAAGAATGTGACTGAGATTAGGAGTTTTCTGGGATTAGCAGGATACTATAGAAGATTTGTACAAGGATTTTCATCCATTGCAGCACCGTTGACCAAGTTGACCCGAAAGAATGTACCGTTCGTATGGTCAGAGAAATGTGAAGCTAGTTTTGAAGAATTGAAGAAGAGGTTAACTTCAGCACATGTCCTCACCTTACCCTCGGGGAGTGGCGGTTTTGTTATCTATACGGATGCTTCAGGTGTAGGACTTGGATGTGTTTTGATGCAAAATGGGAATGTGATTGCGTATGGCTCGAGGCAATTGAAGGAACACGAGAAGAAATATGAGATGCACGATTTGGAGTTGGCAGCTATAGTGTTCGCATTGAAGATGTGGAGACACTATTTGTATGGAGAAAATTTTGAAGTTCATTCGGATCACCATAGTCTCCAATATTTGTTCTCTCAGAAGGAATTAAACATGAGGCAAAGAAGATGGATGGAGTACATCAAAGACTATGATTTCCCGATCATCTATCATCCGGGGAAGGTTAACATAGTGGCGGATGCTTTAAGTAGAAAATCAGTTTGTTTGGCCAGTTTGCAAGGGTTTTACAATTTTCAGCAATTCGAAGAATTGAGAGTAGAGTTCCAACCTTTGAGGGAAGGAGTTGTGTTGGCAAATATGACAGTGTCTGAGCCAGTCTTCATGCAGAAAATCAAGAACAGTCAGATGCAAGATCCAGACTTGGCTAAAATTGTGGAGCATATCTCGGAACGCCCAGATTTTCAGATGATGGTTGGAGTTTTGTACTTCCGTGATAGGCTTTGTGTTCCAAGGATAGATAATTTGAAGAATGACATTATGGTAGAAGCTCACAACACAAGGTATTCCGTACACCTCGGGAGCACGAAGATGTACCAAAATTTGAAGAGTCATTTTTGGTGGAACAATATGAAGAGAGAGATAGCAGCCTTTGTATCTAGATGTATGACTTGTCAATTGGTGAAGGCAGAACATCAGAAACCACCTGGTCTTTTGCAGCCCTTAGAAATTCCAGAGTGGAAATGGGAACACCTGCCTATGGATTTCGTCTCGGGTCTACCGACTACAAGCAGAGGGAACAATGCTATTTGGATCATAGTGGATCGGTTAACGAAGTCGGCACACTTATTTCCTTTGAAGACCGGGAAGAAGATGCACATGTTGGCTTTGGCACAAGCTTTCGTGAAGGAGATCGTTAGTCGTCATGGTCAACCGGTCTCCATTACTTCAGATCGAGATAGTAGATTTGTTTCGAGGTTTTGGAAGACCTTACATGAATCGATGTGAATGAAGCTTCAATTCAGCACAGCATATCACCCGCAAACCGATGGTCAATCGGAGAGAACTATTCAGACCCTTGAAGATATGCTTAGAGTGTGTGTACTTGATTTCAAGAATCAATGGGATGAGAATTTACCGCTCTGTGAGTTTGCCTACAACAATAGTTACCATTCAAGCATAGGGATGGCCCCTTTCGAAGCGTTGTATGGTAGGAAGTGTAGGACCCCAGTGTGTTGGGAAGAAGTCGGAGAACGCAGTTTTCATGGACCTTCTTTGGTTGAGGAGACGAGTGATAAAGTCAGAATTATTCATGAGCGATTGAAGATTTCGAGAAGTCGACAGAAGAGCTATGCTGATGTTCAAAGGAAGGATTTACAATTCCAAGTTGGAGAGAGTATTTTTGAAGGTATCTCCAGTCAGAGGAACATTGAGATTTGGGCAGAAGGGAAAATTGTCTAAGAGATTCATTGGACCGTATGAGATCTTGAGTCGTATCGTGGAGTAGATTATAGATTAGCTTTGCCTCCAGAACTTTCGGGTGTGCACAATGTGTTTCACGTGTCAATGCTAAGGAAGTATGTTTCGGACCCTTCACACGTGCTACATCACGAATCGTTGGATGTCAGAGAAGATGCCACCTACATTGAGAAACCGCCAGAGATTATTGACACCAAAGAGCAAGAACTGAGAAATAGAACAATTCAGTGGGTAAAGATTCATTGGGAGAATCATGGACCAAAAGAGGCTACTTGGGAACTTCGTGATCAGGTCCAGAAGAAGTACCCTCAGCTATTTCCAGAGGTTAGTGATCATTTGGAGGGCCAAATGTGATTTTTAGGGGTGGAGGATGTCAGACCCAGACCCTGGTTTGGAATATTTTATTTTGTTTTAACCGTGATTAGTTGATAAGTGGAGTTAGTGGACGATTAGCTTATTTTCTTAAGCTAGATTAGAATGTTTGATTAGCTTTGGGAATCTTCGAGAGTCGTTGACTTAGGCTTGACGCGAGCCGGGGCGCCCGTGTGTTGTGTGTGAATCTTTGGAGTTTAACTTTGATTTTCGTAAAAATCCCAATTTTTTGCATTTTGACTCATTTCATTTTGATTATCAATTTTCATGTTTTGACTATCTTGATTTAATGACCAGAAATCACGTTTTTCGAGGAAAAGGGCAAAATTGACCTTTGACACAAAATCTGTACCCAAATTTTGAAAATTTCAGAAATTAACAAAAATATACTTTTTGGAAAGTAGAAATTTCGCTCATCGTTTTTGTCTTCTTCGTCGTTTTCATTCGGGGCCCGCAAATGTCATTTTTAGTCTTGTGAAGATCGGGACCCACAAAACCCATCTTATAAGAAGAGGAACTCTCTTCTTCTTCCTTCATTTCTTTTCCTGCACGGTTTGGAGCTAGGGCTCTTTCCCTCTCTTCCAACACTTTCTCTCTCATCTGAAACACCAATCTCTTGGAGCTTTCATGGAGGATTGATCTCCTAAAGTTCTCCTCATCTTCCAAGCTTTCCAAAGACACCTTTTTCAAAGGTTTTGAGCTAGGGCAAGGTCCTCATTCAAGCTTCTCTTCTTCGTTTGAGCTTTTCAAGGTTAGCAATGGCTTTCCAAACATGAGATCTTTGTTTTCCTCTTCATTTAGAGTGTTTTCATCACTCATACAAGAGCTTTCCTTGGAGATTTGCAAATATTGATTTTTAGGGTTCTCTTTGGAAAATTTTGGGGTTTTTGTAGATTGGGAGCTTGAGACCCTAGAGCTTTGTTTGAGGAGTATTATTTCTCTCATTTAGACTTGAGGCAAGTGGATTTCTCAATTAATATGATGGTTTCATTTTCTCTTGTTTTATTTCATGGTGTTTCATGCTATGTGCTAAGCTTCTTATGATTCATAGATTTATTTTGGGATGAATGGAGTAATGTGATATTTGATTTTCACTTGGATTGTTGTTTTTCAATGTATTGGAAGTTTGGTTTCACTTTGGACATCTTGAAACTTAGCCTTCTTTGTGTTAAGTGTTGTGTTCTAAGAATGGTGAAAAACTTTGATTTTTTTTAAAAGTATTGTGTTTGATTTATTGGATTGATTATGGATGATGATTTGATGAGTTGAGGAGGTCAAGAAAGGGGCAAATTAATTGTGGAAATGTGTATGAAAGAAAGGAAAGAAAAAGGGAAGAAAAAGATTCAAAAATGAGGAAAAAAATGCCAGCCAAGCCGGACTGGACAGAGCCCAGTCCGCTGGAGCGCACGTGTGTGGTGGTGACCCAACATAGATCTACATCCTCCCTCCTCCACAAAAGTGGGATGCCCCTTGGGGCTCATCTTATACCACTAAGGTAAACATATTTATACCAAAGAAATGTTTTGCTCTCAAGCAATGTGGGAAGCAAGTTTTTCACTTTCTTTTCTTTCCATATTTAACATGTTCAAGTAGTAGTGTTTAGGAGGCAATTTCTCATTCACTCCTTAATGGATTAGAGCTACCCAATACATGTCCTTATTCTACTCATGGAGTAGATTACATTCCCATGTATTCCCACCTAAAAGAATAAGTGGGTCCCACTTTTAGTTTGGCCCAAAGATGGCCAAAATAGTGGGTTCTCTAGCCATTTTTCCAACAATCCCCCACATGAATGAAATTGACTGAAAGCAATGAAATGATATGCAGACACACAGAGAGAGTACAATTGGAAATTTTCTGTATAAAGAAAGGTAGCTTGTGGCCTTGAACCTTCCCTTGTGAATTACTATCGAATTTACTGGTTTAACAGTGAACATGATGTCCTGAACTGCTCAACCTTTTGCGTAAACCGAGACAATAGAGTTCACACAGAATCTTCCCGGACACAGTTGGTTCTCATGATTGTGTTCATTTTGGCCCTGAACAATGCCTGGTTTTCATGAGTGCTTTAGAGAATTTAGCCTTATTATTCTCATAGAATCGGTCCAGTTCACACTCACATAGGTGATTCTTATTAAGAGTATCCTGCTATACCCCACTTGATTAGTCAAGATATAAGAATCATTAAAAGCTTTGCTTACCCTAATTTCCGCTACAGGTATCACTATTATTATTATAGGAATGAGCAGGAGATATTATCTCCATAGTGATATCGTTAAGTCACACATAATTCGGTTGTCCCTTTGAACCTAGATCTTGGGATCTCTAGTCAACTAGGTTGGGTTGCCATTATGGCGACTTTTCATTCATAGGCTTTAAGCCCATTCCCCTCGATGAACGATTTACTTGCTCTCTCGCTAAACCTCTGGTAAAGGGATCCGCAATGTTATCCATGGACTTTATGTACTCAATAGTCATAATGCCATTAGAGAGTAGTTGTCGCACGGTATTATGCCTCCGACGAATATGTCGAGACTTACCATTATATATGGTACTCTGCGCCCTTCCAATTGCTGATTGACTATCGTAATGAATGCAGATAGGAGGCACAGGTTTTGACCATATTGGAATATCTTCTAGGAATTGACGAAGCCATTCAGCTTCTTCGCCAGCTTTATCCAGTGCAATAAACTTAGATTCCATAGTGGATCTAGCAATGCATGTTTGTTTAGAAGATTTCCATGATACCGCTGCACCACCAAGTGTGAATAGATATCCACTTGTGGGTTTTGAATCATTGGTATCTGATATCCAGTTAGCATCACAGTAGCCTTCAAGTACTGCTGGATATCTCGAGTAATGCAATCCATAGTTTTGGGTGTATTTTAAATATCTTAAAACCCTGACTATGGCCTTCCAATGGTCTGATCCTGGGTTACTTGTGTATCTACTCAGTTTACTAACAGCATAAGCAATGTCAGGACGAGTGCAATTCATGACATACGTTAGGCTCTCAATTATTTGCGCATATTCGCATTGTGATATGCTTTTTCCAGAATTTTTGGATAGATGGATACTAATATCTATAGGTGTTCTCGCTGGACTGCTATTATCTTGATTATATTTCTGGGGTATTTTCTCAATATAGTGCGATTGAGATAATATCAGTCCATCCGATGATTTAGAAATTTTTATTCCTAGTATGACATCGGCAACACCCATATCTTTCATATCAAACTTATTGTTTAACATTCTCTTGGTAGCTTGAATGATTTCATCATTACTACCCATAATCAGCAAATCATCAACATATAAGCAAATAATGACACAGCCATTGTTAGTGCTCTTGACATATACACACTTGCCACATTCATTGATCTTAAACCCATTTGACATCATCAAACTGTCAAATTTCTCATGCCATTGCTTTGGTGCTTGTTTTAATCCATATAGAGATTTGACAAGTCGACAAACTTTCTTGGTTTGTCCTGGAGAATTAAACCCTTCGGGTTGTTCCATGTATATTTCCTCATCTAATTCACCATTTAAGAAAGCGGTCTTTACATCCATTTGATGTATCTCGAAGTTGTATGGCAGCAATTGAAATTAACATTCGAATGGATGTTATCCTCGTAACTGGTGAATAAGTGTCGAAATAATCCAAACCTTCCTTTTGTCTGTACCCTTTAACAACAAGCCTGGCTTTGTACTTTTCAATTGATCCATCTGCTTTCATCTTCCTCTTGAATATCCACTTGCACCCAAGAGTTTTACAACCTTGTGGAAGATCCACTAGTTCCCATGCATGATTTTGCAAAATGGATTCAATTTCACTGTTTATTGCCTCTTTCCAATATGGTGCCTCGAGACAGGACACCGCTGTTTTAAAGCTTTGAGGCTCATCTTCTCACAGAAATGCTAGAAAATCTGAACCAAACGTTTTTGATGTTCTAGCCCTCTTACTCCGTCTAGGTTCATCAATCTCTTGTGGTTTTGATGACTGCTATTAGCAGTATCATGAGTTCGTTTAAGAGAACTCGATTCCTGCGAGGGTTTATTAGGAAATACATGTTCAAAGAACGGTGCATTCCTTGACTCAATAATAGTGTTAGGATGCATATCGGGAATCTCAGATTTGTGAATTAGAAACCGATACGCACTGCTATTACGAGCATACCCAATGAAAACACAGTCAACTATCTTTGGTCCTATTTTAACCTTTTTAGGTGTAGGAACCGCCACTTTAGCCAAACACGCCCACACTTTTAAGTATTTGTAAGTAGGTATTCTGCCTTTCCACAATTCATAGGGGGTTTTATTGGTTTTCTTTTGAGGTATTTGGTTGAGAATATAATTTGCGGAGAGTATAGCATCCCGCCACAAATTCTGAGGGTAATCCAGAACTTATTAACATAGCATTCATCATTTCTTTTAAAGTTCTATTTTTCCTTTCAGCAACACCATTTTGCTGAGGTGAATAAGGAGCAGTAGTTTGGTGTATAATACCATGTTGTGAACAAAATTCACCAAAAGGTGATTCATATTCACCTCCTCTATCGCTTTTTATTACCTTAATTTTCTTCTCAAGTTGATTCTCAACCTCATTCTTGTAATGTTTGAACATTTCCAAGGCCTCATCTTTACTTCTCAGTAAGTAAACATAGCAGTATCTTGTGCAATCATCAATGAATGTAAGAAAATATTTCTTACCACCTTTAGTTTGAACAAACTTTAGGTCACAGATATCAGAATGAATTAACTGAAGAGGTTTAGAAGTTCGTTCAATTGAATGAAAACAATTCCTAGTGAGTTTAGCTTATACACATGTTTCACATTTGATATTTGAATCAAAACCGCATTTAGGCAAACATTCCATATTAACTAATCTACGCAAAGCATCATAGTTAACATGACCTAACCTACCATGCCACACATTAGAAGACTCAAGTATTGTCACGCCCCGAAACCGGGATCCTGCAGTGATCCGATCTCGGGGAGCGTGATTTGGGGTTGATTAAAAATTTATATTTCTCCCCAGGATCCGCGTGTGTGAGGAAAGAAAATTTCCCAAACACATCAAAATATTTCGCGGAAGCTTACAAGGCATTACGACCCGAAGTCCATGGCCTTTGGATTCCGCATCGCACTCAACCTACCAGCGTAAAACTGTCATAACAATATTCAGACTTAGATTGGAGCAAATCATCATATCAGAAAATACAGAGCTGACGGTAACAGGTTAATCCTTACCCGAACATATTCAAGTTACAAATTAACAAGTGCATTAATTACATTCCCAAGAAAAGGCTAACAGAAGCCGTACAAAATATCAAGCTAAGAACATATACTACCCAGGGGTGAAACGTAGCTCCGGAGTCAAGCATGACGTCTACATGACATCGCTGACACACCAAGTCTGCAAAACTCGTGGCTCAAAAGCCAACTACACATGAACCAGCTCAATACGAAAACCTGCTACCTAGAGCACCAAAGTGTAGAATATCAGACACAACGGTCTGGCAGGTGATCAATTTAGGCATGAGTATAAACAACAACCAAAGCTTAAAAGAAACAATACTTAAAACCTTTTTACTAAACTTGAAACATATTTACAAGGTTTAAAACAATGCATGAACAAGATGCTTATCAAGAAAACAAGGATGCACGAATGATATACGAAACAAAACTAACATGAATACATATAATATCATGAATAGTAATCCACAAAGAGCCCATCCTTTCTCCATCATTCATGATGATTAGAGCAAGCACGCACGACAAGCACGACACGCAAGAACACGAACCCACGCTACACGAGGTAGACGGGGGAAAACCGGCCGCGGAACCGGAACACGCACGATGTGTATAAATACACGACTAGTCTGCAGACAGTCCACAAGTTTAAGGACCCCCGGACAGTGGATCAAACTGAAGGGGCAGTCCAAGCTCAGTGGTATTTACTTAAATTCATGAATGCACGAGACAAAATATACTTGCGAGACAAATCACACAAAAAGGAGAAAACTACTTGTCAAGCTAGTAGAGACTCGCCGTTTGAAGCCCGTGGTTGACACGCTTCGCCCCATGGTTAAGGGTGCCGCCCGGACCAAGTTCTTATACTTTTCCTCATCGACCACGCACAAGGTGGACGATGTAAGCAAGACAAGACACGATAGCATGAACTAGTAACACGTCAAAGACACGAAAGTAGTCCCCTTGTTTATTCTTAAAACAAATCTTCGGATAAACTTGTACTTGAAATTTCAAAGCGAATACACGATGATATATATTCAAAACATGTCAAAATAAGGGAAAATCACTTATCAAACGAGATACGGCAAGACTAACAAAATAACATAAAATATATGTTTAACAAACTTAGGAAGTGATCCCATTATTCGTTCTAAAACAATCTCAAATAAACTTATACTTGAAATTCAAAACAATATACGAATATATTTTTGGATATCAAAACTAAGGTTCGAAAAGCAAGGTCTATCAAGCATGTGCTAAAGGGTTCCATTGATTCTTGTGTATTTGAAATCCAATGTCGGAAGAATAGGAATGAAATTGGTGCCTCCGAAGTTAGGACACATTTAAATTTCAAATGCGCAACATTCAATGGAAGTCTCTTAACATAATCTAAAGTTTTCAATCCTCAAGAAACCACGAAAGCATGTAAATCAGTCCAAGAATCGATTCAGGCCTCAAAAATTAGTGTAAACACATAAAACAGGCCCACAAAAATGAAAGGGCAGAAACTGGGCTCGCTCAACCGGGCATGGGTCCGGTTGAGCTAGCCTGCAATCTGCCTGGCCCGCCTGGAAGTGCATTTCTGCACTGTTTTGGGGCTCTTTTGCACTTCTTTGAATCTTTTCTTCCTTCCTTCATCAAACATCATTCTAAATCATTAAAAACTGAATTGATTCATGTCCAACCATTTTTCATTCATCACTAAATTAAAACATTACTTTTCATTTTCAAAAATCAACATGGAAAATCATAAATAGTCATAAGAAATATACAAATTCTGATTTGAGCTCTTTTCAATGAGATGACACTAATAAAAGAAAAGAACTTCTCATATCAATCTAATTAAAAATCAAGTCCAAGATGAGCATAGATTTGAAGAGCATGAACATGGCATAAACCAAGAGTTTGAGCAATAAAATCATACATTTCAAAAATGAAAACATTCCATAAACCACATACACATAAAACCTATAGAGATTACTTGCCTTGGCCAAAAGCTACTCAAAACTCTCACAATTCCAACCCAAGAGAAGAGCCACGAAATCTACACAAAAAGCCCCAAAAAGAGCACACAAAATCACTATTTTGGTCACCAAAAACCCCCATTTCGAAAATGGGTTTGAAAGTTAGGGAAATGGGCTCTTTGAGAGCTAAAGGAACTCCATGAAAGAGATGGGTTCAAGCTCTTACCTATGGCTGTCCAAACAAGAAGCAAGGAGAAAGATGGAGTAGAAAATCAGCTGGAATCTCCAAGAAAATGGTAGCAATCGAAAGCTTGAGATGAGAGGAAGAGAATGGCGGTCTTAGATTTGAAAACGGAGCTCTCTAGCTAGATCAAACAAGAGGAAGAAGATGAGGGGAAATGGGTATTCTCCTCCCAGCTCTAGGTCAAGAAGGTGCAGGAAAATGAATAATGGAAGAGAGAGAGGAAGGAGATGACTTAAGTAACATGGAAATGGGGCCCATTACAGCTGAAACTTAAAATGGCTAAATCATGGTCTTGCGGGCCCCGGACGAGATTGATGAAGAAGACAAAATCGATCGTTGAAATATCTAGTTTTTAAAAAGTATATTTTCCCCAATTTCTAAAATTTTCGAAATTCAGGTACAAATTTAGTGTAAAATGTCATTTTTACCCTTTTTCTCGAAAAATGCGATTTCTGAGTCTCAAACCCAAACGGATAAAACATGAAAGTTGTTGAGATCGATAAAATGAGTCAAAAGGAATAAAAATTAGAGTTTTTAGAAATCAAGAATAATTTATCACAAAAATACATTTCACAAAGGCCGGGTCAAACCAAAGTCAACGGTCCTTAATATCTCCAAAGTTACAAAAAATCTATCAAATTCAAAAGCCAAGTCAAACCCACTACTAATCTTACTCAAAAAGCAAAACCATAATTAAATAACACTAAACCCAAAAATTGGGGGTCGAGGTCTTACATCCTCCCCCCCTTAGAACCCATTTGGTCCTCCAAATGGTCTAAACCAATTAAAAATCAAAAACTCAAAAGATCAAAACAAACACTGACACTCTGCGCTGATCCTCGATAACTGTGATACTCTCTGATCAAGCCTGACATTGAGATGCGCCTGCAAACAACATATCTGATTCGGGTGAAGGCTTCACACTGTCACATACATCTACAAAAAATGAACTCCTCTGACAAAACTGATGTTCAACCATTTCCTCTAGTCATTCCTTTGTGATCATCTGGTATCCTTGCACTGGATCAATTCTTTTCACTTACCTTGTCGGTCACTGTAAGTCTAAGAAACTATAAGTTCTGCCTCCTCCTATTACCCTGGAATTCTGTGCCTCAAGTCATACAAAGCTACACGCGGTGATCCTGACACTTGTATGAAGTTGTGATCGTAGACATGCATTCTCTGAATTTATCAATTCTTCGGAATATTGTCTTGTTCTTTTGTCTACCCTTGGCTTCAGAAAATTGGTGACGCTGAGTACTACTAGATGTCTCTTACCTCTTGCAATGTCGTCTAGTCCTTGGTACACTTCTGCCATCTCTATCTACTCATTGAAATCACAAGGTTCACAACTCTGTAGGTTTCCAACTCTGACCAAACCTGCTAACACTCTAACTGTCATGCTATTCCACATGTCCAAACTTCTTAAGATGTGCTTTTGTCAAACTCTGTCTCTGTCTTCTGGTCTTCTACTCAGGCATACATAGTTAACCGTGCTAGTTCAATTCATGTCCACAATCCTAGAATAAAGTCTTTCTTCAACTACCCAAAAGTTCTTGTTACTCTGATCCTTTCTACCTAATTGCCATTGGTTCTCTGTATAATGATCGATTTTTAGCCAAACGTGATTGTCCACTTCACATCACACCTCAAACGGTTACAATTCCGCATTCAAATCTCAAATCTATTCCAATCAAACCTTGGTTGCCCAATTTTCTGTCTCTGCTCCAAGTTCAATGTCCTCAAGTCTTACACATACGTCATTCTTTTCTAGAACTTTCAACTGACCTTGTCCATAGGTTGTGATTCTCAATCTCGTATCTGCACTCTGCCCCAAGCTGATGTTTTACAAGTCAGTAGAAACCACAAAATTTACTCCATCACATGACCAGGTAACAATTAATTCTGCATACAACTCTCTACATTGCTGCCGAAAACTAACTTCCTATGCTTTTAACCACCCACTGACACACCCTACTGAGTCGGTTTCATCACCATAGCCACAATTTCTGGACCTCCTCGAGCAATTCTCCGCCATAAGTTCGTCAATATTCGAGAAATTTCTAACCTTTTCACATCTTCTTGGAGCTGTACCACTGAAAATCACTTCAAACTTCGTAAAATCCACCACTTATCCGGCTTCTGGAGTCTTCTGACTTAGGAAAACAGTCCAAGTTTATCCAAGAATTTGCACTTACTTGTTTAACACACCATCTGCGGCAACGAAGAGCTGAAAATTCTGCCAAAATCCTTCGAGAACCACATGCTAAGTCCACAAAACATCACAAAACACTGACTCTTTGACACGAAAACAAGCAAAAGATACAAAATATGGGTGCGGAGACATTAAATTCTCCCCCACTAGAAAAGAATTTGGTCCTCCAAATTCCCTAACAACAAGGACAAGAAGACGAGACAAAAAAGGTCTCCCCCACTAGAAGAAAAACAAACAAACTGAACTGACAAAAACAATGGCTAGCCAAAACAAAATCCACAGGGTCTAAAGAGTCCTCACCACACGTCTTAAGGTTACTAGAGTGTTTTATTTCCTAGAAACCTGCCCGCTCTGATACCAGTCTGTCACGCCCCGAACCGGGATCCTGCTAGTGATCCGATCTCGGGGAGCGTGATTTGGGGTTGATTAAAAATTTATATTTCTCCCCAGGATCCGCGTGTGTGAGGAAAGAAAATTTCCCAAACACATCAAAATATTTCGCGGAAGCTTACAAGGCATTACGACCCGAAGTCCATGGCCTTTGGATTCCGCATCGCACTCAACCTACCAGCGTAAAACTGTCATAACAATATTCAGACTTAGATTGGAGCAAATCATCATATCAGAAAATACAGAGCTGACGGTAACAGGTTAATCCTTACCCGAACATATTCAAGTTACAAATTAACAAGTGCATTAATTACATTCCCAAGAAAAAGGCTAACAGAAGCCGTACAAAATATCAAGCTAAGAACATATACTACCCAGGGGTGAAACGTAGCTCCGGAGTCAAGCATGACGTCTACATGACATCGCTGACACACCAAGTCTGCAAAACTCGTGGCTCAAAAGCCAACTACACATGAACCAGCTCAATACGAAAACCTGCTACCTAGAGCACCAAAGTGTAGAATATCAGACACAACGGTCTGGCAGGTGATCAATTTAGGCATGAGTATAAACAACAACCAAAGCTTAAAAGAAACAATACTTAAAACCTTTTTACTGAACTTGAAACATATTTACAAGGTTTAAAACAATGCATGAACAAGATGCTTATCAAGAAAACAAGGATGCACGAATGATATACGAAACAAAACTAACATGAATACATATAATATCATGAATAGTAATCCACAAAGAGCCCATCCTTTCTCCATCATTCATGATGATTAGAGCAAGCACGCACGACAAGCACGACACGCAAGAACACGAACCCACGCTACACGAGGTAGACGGGGAAAACCGGCCGCGGAACCGGAACACGCACGATGTGTATAAAATACACGACTAGTCTGCAGACAGTCCACAAGTTTAAGGACCCCCGGACAGTGGATCAAACTGAAGGGGCAGTCCAAGCTCAGTGGTATTTACTTAAATTCATGAATGCACGAGACAAAATATACTTGCGAGACAAATCACACAAAAAGGAGAAAACTACTTGTCAAGCTAGTAGAGACTCGCCGTTTGAAGCCCGTGGTTGACACGCTTCGCCCCATGGTTAAGGGTGCCGCCCGGACCAAGTTCTTATACTTTTCCTCATCGACCACGCACAAGGTGGACGATGTAAGCAAGACAAGACACGATAGCATGAACTAGTAACACGTCAAAGACACGAAAGTAGTCCCCTTGTTTATTCTTAAAACAAATCTTCGGATAAACTTGTACTTGAAATTTCAAAGCGAATACACGATGATATATATTCAAAACATGTCAAAATAAGGGAAAATCACTTATCAAACGAGATACGGCAAGACTAACAAAATAACATAAAATATATGTTTAACAAACTTAGGAAGTGATCCCATTATTCGTTCTAAAACAATCTCAAATAAACTTATACTTGAAATTCAAAACAATATACGAATATATTTTTGGATATCAAAACTAAGGTTCGAAAAGCAAGGTCTATCAAGCATGTGCTAAAGGGTTCCATTGATTCTTGTGTATTTGAAATCCAATGTCGGAAGAATAGGAATGAAATTGGTGCCTCCGAAGTTAGGACACATTTAAATTTCAAATGCGCAACATTCAATGGAAGTCTCTTAACATAATCTAAAGTTTTCAATCCTCAAGAAACCACGAAAGCATGTAAATCAGTCCAAGAATCGATTCAGGCCTCAAAAATTAGTGTAAACACATAAAACAGGCCCACAAAAATGAAAGGGCAGAAACTGGGCTCGCTCAACCGGGCATGGGTCCGGTTGAGCTAGCCTGCAATCTGCCTGGCCCGCCTGGAAGTGCATTTCTGCACTGTTTTGGGGCTCTTTTGCACTTCTTTGAATCTTTTCTTCCTTCCTTCATCAAACATCATTCTAAATCATTAAAAACTGAATTGATTCATGTCCAACCATTTTTCATTCATCACTAAATTAAAACATTACTTTTCATTTTCAAAATCAACATGGAAAATCATAAATAGTCATAAGAAATATACAAATTCTGATTTGAGCTCTTTTCAATGAGATGACACTAATAAAAGAAAAGAACTTCTCATATCAATCTAATTAAAAATCAAGTCCAAGATGAGCATAGATTTGAAGAGCATGAACATGGCATAAACCAAGAGTTTGAGTAATAAAATCATACATTTCAAAAATGAAAACATTCCATAAACCACATACACATAAAACCTATAGAGATTACTTGCCTTGGCCAAAAGCTACTCAAAACTCTCACAATTCCAACCCAAGAGAAGAGCCACGAAATCTACACAAAAAGCCCCAAAAAGAGCACACAAAATCACTATTTTGGTCACCAAAAACCCCCATTTCGAAAATGGGTTTGAAAGTTAGGGAAATGGGCTCTTTGAGAGCTAAAGGAACTCCATGAAAGAGATGGGTTCAAGCTCTTACCTATGGCTGTCCAAACAAGAAGCAAGGAGAAAGATGGAGTAGAAAATCAGCTGGAATCTCCAAGAAAATGGTAGCAATCGAAAGCTTGAGATGAGAGGAAGAGAATGGCGGTCTTAGATTTGAAAACGGAGCTCTCTAGCTAGATCAAACAAGAGGAAGAAGATGAGGGGAAATGGGTATTCTCCTCCCAGCTCTAGGTCAAGAAGGTGCAGGAAAATGAATAATGGAAGAGAGAGAGGAAGGAGATGACTTAAGTAACATGGAAATGGGGCCCATTACAGCTGAAACTTAAAATGGCTAAATCATGGTCTTGCGGGCCCCGGACGAGATTGATGAAGAAGACAAAATCGATCGTTGAAATATCTAGTTTTTAAAAAGTATATTTTCCCCAATTTCTAAAATTTTCGAAATTCAGGTACAAATTTAGTGTAAAATGTCATTTTTACCCTTTTTCTCGAAAAATGCGATTTCTGAGTCTCAAACCCAAACGGATAAAACATGAAAGTTGTTGAGATCGATAAAATGAGTCAAAAGGAATAAAAATTAGAGTTTTTAGAAATCAGGAATAATTTATCACAAAAATACATTTCACAAAGGCCGGGTCAAACCAAAGTCAACGGTCCTTAATATCTCCAAAGTTACAAAAAATCTATCAAATTCAAAAGCCAAGTCAAACCCACTACTAATCTTACTCAAAAAGCAAAACCATAATTAAAATAACACTAAACCCAAAAATTGGGGGTCGAGGTCTTACAAGTATATAAGCAGAAGAGTTTTTCTTATTAGGTACAATGGTCATTACATTCATTTTAAAGAGCCCATCGCTCAAATACCCTTTTCCCACGTACATCCCAGATTTAGTGAAGACAAACTTATCCGACTCAAATACAAGTTTAAAGCCCTTCTTACTCAGTAGTGAGCCTGATACCAGATTCTTACGAATATCAGGTACATGCAGCACATTATTGAGGGTGAGTTCTTTTCCAGAAGTCATTTTCAATATCACCTGTCATTAGCCTTCAACCTTCGAAGAGGCAGAGTTACCTATAAAGAGTTGTTCTCCGTTTGTTGCATTATAAGTGGAGAACATTTCTTTATTGGAGTAGACATGTCGAGTGGCCTTGGTGTTGCCAACCAGATTGACTTCTGAGACCACAGCAGAAAGATTGATGTCTGATACATCAGTGGAGAGATTGTCCATTTCTGTCATGTTGGCATGCGCTGGTTTCTTACTTGTATTTCCTTGGTCCTTGCGTTTACAACAGTCCTTAGCCCGGTGGCCTGGTTTGTCGCACACACAGTAATTCCCTTTGAACTTCTTGTTGTCCCTGGGACCTTGTTTTTGACTGTTGGAAGGGTTCTTCCTCTTCTTGGGGTTCTGCCCATGTTCCACCACATTAGCCTTAGCTTCAGTGAAGGTTTTTCCTGCCTTTTTCTCAGATGCACGATTGTCTTCATCTATCCTCAATCGAACAATCAGGTCTTCAAGTTTCATCTCCTTTCGCTTATGCTTGAGGTAGTTCTTAAAATCCTTCCAAAGAGGTGGCAATTTTTCAATTATTGCTGCCACTTGAAAAGATTCACTAAAAGACATTCCTTTTGCATGAATTTCATGGAGAATTACTTGAAGTTCCTGAACTTGATTGATTACGGCCTTGGAATCGATCATCTTGTAGTCAAAGAATCTGCCAACAACGAATTTCTTCATTCCGGCATCTTCAGTCTTGTACTTTTTATTAAGAGAATCCCACAATTCCTTAGCAGTCTTCAATGAACAATACACATTATATAATGTGTTATCTAGTCCATTGAGAATATAGTTTCGACAGAGGAAGTCAGCATGCTTCCAAGCATCTACAGCAGCAACAACTTGCTTGTCTGTCTCATTTTCTTTTAAAGCAGGAGCTTCTTCATGGAGGAACCTACCCAAGTTCAAGGTTGTGAGATAGAACAGCATTTTCTGTTGCCATCTCTTAAACTCAGTACCATTGAACTTCTCAGGTTTCTCCCCATGGTTCACCAAAACGGGGCCATGGGTACTGACTGGAGTATTCTTCTCAATACCCATTACTGTTTTACAGAACAGAAATTCACTTAATAATACAGCACAAAAAATTCTGCAGAATTTAAACTAATAGAAGTGTAAACAGTAACTCAGACCAATTGGTTACTCACAAAAAATTACATAACAAACTTCAGTTCTGCTATTAGTAAATAATGAGAGAGGTAACTCAGACCAACTGGTTACTCACACAAAAAAATGCAGAACAAACTTTAGTTCTGCTATTAGTAAAATAATGAGAGAGACTCAGTTTTACAATACTGGTTTCAGAATTAGAAGAAGTAGAAACCAGTAGAAAAACTGACAGAAACCGAAACCAGATATACTGAATTAAAAACTAATAACAGGGTGTACTCTGTTGGTGAGAAGAATTTTGTCTTAAGATTGTTACCCCGAGTACACAGATTAATAATTCAGTATTTAGGAAACAGATCCTCACAATAGTGAATCACAGCAACAGTAAAACAGAATTACAGAAAGTAATCTTAGAATTAAGATTCACTTACTGTTAGAAGGCAGAAATAACAGTACTTCGTTGTTGAACTTACGAAACTCAAAAATTCGTAGTAGAAGGTAGATCAAGGCTAGTGTTTAACACTATGTCCTTAAGACAAAATTCGTCCCCACAACGGTGCTAACGTGCTTTAATGGCTTCTGTCTCCTAGGATACAATGATCAATACACACAGTAGCAGCACTGCAAACTGTGTGACAGGCGAACCAGAAGTGCAACAGGACTACTCTCTTCTTGACTATGCAGACTCGAAATGGTGCAACAGCAGCAGTGATTGTATGATCAAAAATGGGAAGACAAGATGTATTTTTATAGCCTGCTTCAGGTCTCGTCAATGGGGTTGCATCTGTTCAGAACAGTGACTGTTCAGTGAACAGATGCTTCTTCTTTGGACACACCCTTTCACAATTGAAAGTGAAAGGACACACACCTCTTGGACACACCCCATTTAATCCAAAAATAAATTTTTATTTTAATAAAAATTTCTCCAAAAAATTAATAACGGGTAGTGGGCCGAGCCAGGCCCGACCCGCGCGTGAAGCCCAGGCCCGGCCCGGGGCGGGGCGCGCGCGTGTGGTGGTGACCCAACATAGATCTTTGTCCTCCCTCCTCCACAAAAGTGGGATGCCCCTTGGGGCTCATCTTATACCACTAAGGTAAACATATTTATACCAAAGAAATGTTTTGCTCTCAAGCAATGTGGAAAGCAAGTTTTTCACTTCATTTTCTTTCCATGTTTAACATGTTCAAGTAGTAGTGTTTACGAGGCAATTTCTCATTCACTCCTTAATGGATTAGAGCTACCCAATACATGTCCTTATTCTACTCATGGAGTAGATTACATTCCCATGTATTCCCACCTAAAAGAATAAGTGGGTCCCACTTTTAGTTTGGCCCAAAGATGGCCAAAATAGTGGGTTCTCTAGCCATTTTTCTAACAGTGCTATCCACAGCATGAGATAAAATCATTGAATTTAAGCCATCCAAGACACATTGAACTTAAGCCATGCAAGACTAGCTCGTTGTTATTACATGAACATATTGCCCTTCAAAATATAATACTCAAACATGTATAGAAACCGTATTCCTTGAGTCTAACCTCAACAATCAATTGCAAACTTAAAATAACAAAAAGAATATCATGATAGGCACAAATACAAACACAAATATTAAATGCAGATGACTGTTGTGCTTGATAGCACATTTGATCAACACACAATAAAAATTACCAAAATGGAAAAATAAACATGAATTGATTGCACCATAAGCTATATGAATGTGGGTTCAACAGCCCAGCTCTCACTATTGCAACATTCAAATTGTGGTTCATGTTGCCACTAAAAGGATACAAATTAATTAAAAATGTAATAAGTGTTCTCATTTTTGTTATTGCCAAAGAACTAGAAGAATCTGATGCAAACATTCATTATATAGACTTTGGATGTTTGATAAGCCAAAAGGAAAAAGAAAAAATTTGGATGTCGGATCCCAAATGAGTATTCAGGAGTTTTAGCAATTTAAAATGTCCAAAAGAATGGATGGTCACCCAATAAGCATTATTCTATTTCAAGATTTGGTAATAAGTTGTTAGATTGGTAACATTAACATGATAACGTACATGGTCACCTAATAAGCATAATTCTATTTCAAGGATGAAAACCATAATTACCTCCAGCCCATCTTCATCATCAAGGGAAGAGTCATCAGAGACATCACTAGCTTCTTCATGTTTCCTTTTGCCAGGCAATTCATCCAATAGTTTTGTTTATCAATACAAAAATTAGCAACGAACTGCTCCAACAATATAGAACAAAACCTGAAAACGTTTGGGCTGCATTTGGCTATCACCATTTTAGAATCCAAAAAAAAATTATTCCCATCTACATAATTCTACTTCATGGAGAATCAATAAAGTTTCAAGTTCATGATGCCAAACTCTCAAAAGGCATGGAGATAAACATATGGCTAAAGTACATATAAGAATCTACAGGCAGATGAGTAAATGTTGAGAAGGGATTATACCCCTCGAAAACATTGGGAACATTCACCTTTGTTCCCTTTCACAACCCTTGGGTCTTTCTTCTCCTTTGCAGTCCCAAAAACATCAAAAGCATAAGTCCTTCATAGTAGTTGAAACCTGAAGTAATAATTGAAAACAAATTTCTATCATATGTGATTGATCAAACAATGGGCCCAACTTCAATTAGATTAAGACGTGGCCAGAGCCATGTAAAAAAGGCATTAAATTCTGGTTGGTAGATTTTCAATAAATAGGCATCATTGAAGAGCATGGCGAACTTCTTTATGAACCCGATCATCAAGATAAATAAAAATTATGAGGGAGATTCTCAACTCCTCAAGCCATCATTCATCCCAAAATGAGTAAAACAATTTATAATTATGATTTTTGCGTTCGGAAATGAGACATTCCCAAATAAGGTCTTTCTTTTATATATATATATATATATCCTCAAAACAGAATTATTAAAATCTATTACGCTCAAAATAAATACTTATAGCGTTAATCATAGGCCAAGTCTAAACTCTGATGATTACATTAGACTTTTGGCTTGATAAAACCATTAGGCCAAGTATAAACTTTGATGACTGCATTAGACTTTTGGCTTGATAAAACCATGAAACTCCTAACAAAACTCTCAACAAAATCATGTGAATATGTGTTGCCTTGGTTAATCCTATAGGATTAGAAAGCTAATTCAGAGAGAGACATGATTGAGAAGGCCTTATCAGACACAATTATTCAATCTTATGGACTCTTTAACTATTCGTTTTATACAATATATAATATTCTCTGAGATAATCAATCCTCAAAATCCTCTTGTATTACAAAGACATAACAAGCATTTTGAACTCAAAAGTATGTCTTGTTTTATAAGTTTGTCGGCAACTTCCTATTCCAGCTTAGCATGTAGCTATTGTCCTGGCAATGCCTCTCATCAAAAGATCCACTATGTCAACTGGGCTACAGTCACTCTCCCTAAGGATGAAGGAGGCTTAGGCATTAGGAAAATATCGGCAGTTAACACTGCCTCCTTCATCAAGCTAGGCTGGTAAGCTTCTACAGGAAACTCTCTTTGGTCCATCTGGTTCAAGAACCGTTACTTCAAATTCCACACCATCTGGAGTCCAGACAATTCCTTCCATGGCTCCTGTATTTGGAGGAAAATCAAACGCATTGCTCCTATCATTCACCAAGGCAACTCCTGGATTTTTGGCAATGGTCAGAGTATCAATGTTTGGCATGATTCCTGGACTACAGGTGATCCAATTTCTGTGTGTTTCCCTCTCCAGCAATTTCCCAAGGATCAACGCCTCTCTTCCTTATTCCAAGCAGGAACTTGGGTTATCCCTGATTCCTTGCCTCCAAATATTCAGCAGTACCTTACCCCCTCCTATCTGACCTCCGCCCCAACCCAATTGCCAGTGATATCCTTTCTTGGAGAAACACCCATGACGGCAAGTTAACTATGAGATCTGCATGGCAGATAATCAGACATAGAGCAGAAACTCTCACCTGGACAAAAGTGATCAAGAATAACATCTCCTCTCACAATACCAATTTCTTTGGATGACGCCTGATCCACAACAGAACTCCCACTGAAGCAAGGCTCAAGCGACTTGGTTTTTTTTCTCTTACTTCCAGGTGCAGTATCTATTATGCTACAGAAGATTCAGTGGAACATCTTTTCTTCTCTTGTGATCTAGCGATCTCCGTCTGGTCTTGGCTTCTTCATGCAATGAGGCTTCAGGTTTCTCCTTGCCGCTCTGCTTCAGCTATCTGGAATACCCTTTCTAAAGACAATGACGCAAATGGGTTGAAATTTATGGCGGCCATCTTCATTTCAGTTCTTCATTGCTTACGGAAGGTCAGAAATGCTGCTATTTTTGAAGACCGGAGGCCCTATCTCCCTTCTATCCAAACCCATCTCTTGGAAGTCATCTCCTTCTCTCTTAAACAAATTCGAAGCCTTTCACCAGTAATCAACTAAGTGCTCTCTTCTCCTTCACGAAGATCAACATCAATTCCTGATTTCGATGGGTTCTTCCGCTTCTTGGCGTGGGCTGCGCTTTCTCCTTCCTGCGTCTTTTCTTTCCCCTTCTTTCTTTTCTATTTTCTGTTTGCTGTTCTTTTGTGGGTTTTTATTTTGACCATTGTTTTCTTTTCCTTTCTCTTTAATATTAATTACCCTTACAGCAAAAAATGTAGCTATTGTCCATTTCTTTACATAGAATTTAACATTTTCACATCCCATGATTTTGTTTTATTTGGAGTGGTGGGAATGTCTGTTTCAAAAAGTCCCAAGCATTCCTTCTCTAACAAGTAGTGGTAAGGAGTAGGCCACGTGATGAGTAGTTCAGGTACCCAAATTTGATTTCAGTATCCAACTATAACTATTCTTCATTTGGGGTGTCTACTATATGAGTAACTAAATTCTCTAATCTCCTACTCTTTTAAAGCCACACAACTGTTGATGAGATTCCATGTACAACAGGATAGTAATGGAAGACAGTGAGATCAAACTATTAATGCTATTTCCTCCAACCTTTCGTCTGATAAGTCTTTTTACAGGTGATGAAACTAAAATATATTCTTCGCCAAATGCATTAGTGTTGCAACTATGACTAACCCCATCACTCTATGCAGTGGCAAATAGGCCTGGGCCTGAGCTTAGTTGAACCAAAAAATTGGATAGGCCTAGCTTGACCAGTTCAAAATCCAAGCTTGAAGAAGCTCATGCCCGGCCCCTTGACAGTCCTAGAAGCAAAGTTTAGCACCCCAGAGAGTGAAAGGTTTCCACCTGCTTGGTAGTAGTGTCCTAGAAGACAAGATCTCTATGGTAGATAATCTCTGGAAAAATAGCATCTTCACCTCGAGCTAATCAAATTATTAATATAAATTTTAAAATAGCAGCCCTTGGAGTTAGTCACTTCTCACCATAGCTTCAGTATCTGGACATATTAGGATGAATCAGATTTTCAGAGGAATCAAAACTAATCATCCTGATATCCATCTTCATCATAGTTTACCAACAAATCTATGAAGGTCCCTAAATTTTATATACTTAAACAAGAAATTTAAATAAAGAAAATGTAGTCCTTTCAGGCATGAAGAAGTTGAATCCATTCAATGTTACATAGATGTCAACATATAATCATGGTTTTAAAACTTGGTATATTATTGAGTCCCTACTATAACAGCATCAAACCAAATTGCCAGCCAGAGAATTGATACTAGTCCAAAAAGTGTCATAAATGGAACTATTGGGGCATGTTTGTTTGCATTAACAAGTGTTTTAGGCATTTGAAAAACCCACCCCAAACACAAAATCTACATGAACTGTGATTTATGGCATGTTATCCAGACTCAACACAACATAATTAGAAGAAAAAAAAAGGATGAGAGTAAGGGAATTCTTACAAATGGGTGATGATGATGCAAGTGATGGCAGAGTCAAAATATTCGGATTCGAAGATTCGGGAGAAATCGGGGTAGCGTCGATGATCGAGATACCATGTGCATTCCGCAATTGAACATGATCCTCTTCCCGCTAATCGACAGAACCACGCAGCTCTTGCCCTGCTCCTGGAGATTCAAGGATTCCATATAAGAAAGGGAGGTTTACAGCAGAAGAAATCGAACAAGCTAACAAAGACAAAGATAAAAAATACGGAGGAAATCAGACCTAGGAGGAAGAAGATAAGAGAATAAGAAAGAGAGAGAGAGAGAGAACCAAGGGAGAGCGGGAGTGGTGTGCAGGTGGGCGCAAGGCGGAACAAAGGAGGAAGTAGGGGAGAGGGAGAGGAACAGGGGAGGAAGAAGAGAAGACATGAAAAGAGATAGGGAGGGAGAGAGCCGAGGGAGAGAGGGAGAACGGAGAAGGAAGAGAGAGGTGCGCGGTGTGTGTGGAGTGCAGGAAGAGGGAGGGTGTACCTGGTGTAGGGGAGGCGTTCGGCGGTGCGAGGAGGAAGATGAAGGCTCTATGGGCGTCCAGGGGCTGCTGCGCGCGCTTAGCAGTGCTGCTGTGGTCGTCTGGCGGAGGAAGATGAAGTGGGTCGTGCGCCTGGGAGAGGTCTAGAGAGGGAGGGAGAGATAGAAAGGGATGAGAGGAGATGAGAAGAGATAGGTTCTAGAGGGGTGCGAAGGAGATGAGAGGACGACGATGCAGATGGGTTCTGGTGGGGGCGATTCACGCCTGGGAGAGGTTTGGAGAGTGAGGGGAGAGAAAGAAATGAGTAGAAGGAAAAAAGGGATTGGAGAGGGAAAAGGAGGACTTTGGAGGCGGAAAAGGGAAAAATTAGAACGTCGGTAAAACTTATTTTATTTTCCTTAAAAATTTACCGACATTTAATATAAAATGTTAGTAATAAATTTTCCGACACTAATTTTCGACGGTAAAAAAAAATTCGTCAATAAAGGTCTCTATTTTTAATTTTCCAAAAAATAAAACTAAACTTTACTGACGTTTTACAAAAAAAAAAAGACGTTGCTAAAAGTTCATTTTACCCACTTCATAGAATTCGTCTATAATAGAATTCGTCGATAATAGTCTTTGATATTTATTTTCCCTAAAAGTGAAGTTAATAATAAAATTGAACTTTGCCGACAGTTTTCAAGGAAACGTTGCTAAAATTCAATTTACCGATGTTTTATAATTCGTCGGTAATAATCTCTATTTTTTATTTTTCCTAACAATGAAGTTAAATCGAAAATTGAACGCTGCCGACGCTTTTTAGTAAAATGTCGCTAAAGGTCAGGGTGTACGGCCAGCGCATCAATGGACGGCTGGTAGTGGTAGGGCGGGTAGGGCAGCCTGGGGTTTGGGCGACCAACAGCGTGCGGATCTAACTGGTATGAAGAAGAGAATGGGGGAGTAGAGATAGGAGAAGATTAAACTAGAATGAGTACAGAACGGGTAACAGCCCCCAAAAAAATCAGAAACCGGCACGAGCACTGCGCTCGTGGGTGGAGTAACTTGTAGGAACTGATGGTACGCAAATAGGACTCTCAATTAGAGAATTAGAAGCAAAAACATAGGATTTTTCAAAACTTAGGCTCGAAAAACGGCCCGCCAAGGGTCGAGAACGGGTAACGGCCCCCAGAAAAATTAGAAACCGGCACAAGCAATTCACTCGAGGGTAGAGTAACTTATAGGAACTGACGGTTCGCAAATAGGACTCTCGGTTAGAGAAGTAGAAGGGAAACATAGAATTTTCCAACACTTAGGCTCGAAAACGGCCCGGCGGGGGTTCGGAACGGGAAACGGACCCCGAAAAAATTGAAAACTGGTACGAGCACTTCGCTCGAGGGTAGAGTAACTTTTAGGAACTGACGGTTCGCAAATAGGACTCCCGGTTAGAGAATTTTGACTCCCCCCACCTTTTTATCCTACACTAAAAAATGCGGTAGCTTCATATAGGGTGTAACTAAATGATCAATGAGTAGACAAAAAGGGGTGTACAACCACATTAAACGATCAAATGATAATATAACATAAAGAGTTGGAATGAAAGGGGAAAATCGATAGGCTCTTTATGCCTATTCTTATTCAGATTCTCTTATGAATACAAGGAGGTTGATTCTTCTATATAAAGAACAAATTAATCTAACACTAAAGGGGACTTATGAAATATTTTTTGTAAAAATCTTATGAGGGAAAGTTAGAATCTAAAATATAATTTATCCAATTGATGCAGACACATTAACAAGGACACGAATTTGTAAAAAAGTCGCTAAAAAACGTCGCTAAAAGTGCAACTTGTTGTAGTGCTTCTTTGATAACAGCTTCAATGATGGCATGCACGAAGGGCTTAAGTGTGAGACAGAAGAGAGGGGCTTTAGTGCGAAACATAAGAAATGGTTTACAGTGTGTCTTCTTGAGTCACGACTGATGGACCGTGCATTCCGCTTGGTTCTACCAAGGTCGGCGAACGTGGGAGTCCGTTGGGTCCGACCCTTTGTAACCGGGGGGCAAAAGTGGGCATCAACATTTTTCTATGCGGGTGGCCAGATTTTCTATTTTTACTTGGAATTGCAAGTGGTGATCCAGAGATCGACCTTCACAAGTAAAAAGGAAATCAACTACTTTCGAGTTTCCATTGCACATATATTTAAGAAAATAGATATTTTTCTTGATTTGCCGTGAAAGGCGGTTTTTTGGCATTTATAGCCGATTTTGGCGTTTATAGCCGATTTACAATTCTTATCAATAATAAAAGACAAGAGTTGTGATTTTTGTCTCTTTAGAAAAATAAAAACTACAATGAAAAGCAAGAAAATGAGGATCTAACTTCTCAGGAAATTGTGGGGGACTCGTTCAGATTGACAGTCGCAAGCCATGTGTGGACTTCGCCATCATCCATGCAGATGAGAACAGAGGATGCTCTTGATTCGCTTGGCTGGGCTATAACCTCAGGTTTTTAGAGGACAAAGACCAAGAGGAGGTCCTATGTCCAATAAAAGGTTAAACTAGACGGGCTGAAAAGCCACGTCTAAGCCATTGGAGGCAGAATGAGAAGGCAATGACCTTGGGGGGGGGGTACTTTTGTCACCTTGTAGTGGTGGCCGGTGTAGAACTTCAACAGAGTTTTATTTCTTCTTTCTCTCGGATTTTCTGTGCTTTTTTCTGATCTGAGATCTGATGTCTGTGTCTGATCTCCTTTTCTTCTCGGAATGCTCTCCTATTTATAGGCTTTAGGTAGCCATTTAGGAGGATTTATGAGACTTAATTGTCATAAAGCTACATAAAGGGAGGAGTTACAAGATTGAATTCTTTATTTTGTAACTCCTTTTTCTTGGCTTCTGATTGGCCGGAGGAGATTGAGGGCATTTAATCGCCTTTAATCACCATGATGGGAGGAGTTTCATGGTTTAAATGCCATGAATCTCTTGACTTGTAACTCCTGGATGCTTGCTTCTGATTGGGCCGTCCAAAGAAATGAATTAATTACTGCAATAAAGCTAGTCGATTAATCGCATTAAGTGGTCGCCGAGCAATTGAAGAGTTGTGGGCCTTGCCGCATCTTTTGTTGTTCCTTTTGTGATGATCATTGATGGGTCTTTATGTAGATCGACAACGGATGACCATGTAACTTTAGGTATTGGTTGCCAACAGCGGGTCGGTGCCATCTCTCCTGTCGATTTCTCGATCGGTCGGGTAGAAAGCACACTTTTTTGGTTGACCGGTTGGCAATCAATGTTGATTTTGGTACTCTTGACGATTGACCCATGATTTTGACGGATGTTGAAGGATTTGGTGTCTCAAAAGTATGAATTTTGGAAAATCCCAGGAGTCGGAAGCTTCGAATCGCGAAACAACGACGAAAAATGGGCTTTCCGGGGCGAACCCAGCGATTCCGGGCTCCATGGTCGCCGGCAACCATGGGCCAGGGTCAAAGGGGCCAGCGACCCTAGGCCAGGGTCGTAGGGGCCAGCGACCCTAGGCCAGGGTCGTAGGGGCCTGCGACCCTGGGCCAGGGTCGCAAGGGTTGGGGGGAAACTTTCCCCTTTTGTCCCATTTTGCGGCCGTTTTTTATGTTTTTCGATTCTTTTTTGTTCTGTATTTTTTCTTGACATTTTTGATCATTTATTGGCCTGATTTCCCTACAGAAAACTTGATGAGAATCCTTGCATTTTGGAGTGCAAAGTTTCCAATTTTCCGGAAAAGCCGAAGACTTTGTCGCGTAGAGCTGTCGATTTTCCATCAGAAGCTGAAACTGGATCAAATGATGTCAGAATGACCTGAAATTTGGGGTGAAGCCTCCTGAGCAATAAATAAGACCAACCATAGGCTTTTGTTTGAGTTTTGAAGCTGTTTGGGGTCCTATCGCCAGTAGACTTGTTTTTGTTTTGAGGGGGATGTCGCGCTTTGATGTGCGGTCAACCGGTGTCCGATTGACTTGAAATTTGATAGGGAACCTATTGGATTCATTTGGAGATGATCCATAGGCTCTGTCTTGGAAACCATGGTCCCGGAGATCTTCACCGCCGAGAGGCCTGATTTGGCTTCTGAGCATCAAAGTCTGGTCAAATGTTATCGAAATGACTTGAAACTTGACGTGTAGCCCTTTGTAAGCATTTTGAAGCCGTCCATGTACTCTGTCTGATGAGTGATGACCATGGTGGTTCTCGCCGCCGAGAGGCTTGATTTAGCTATTCGAGTGTTGATGGAGGGTCAAACGTTGTCGGTTTGACTTGGAACTTGACGTGGAGCCTTTTGGATGTATTTTGAGACCATCCACAGGCTCTGATCGAAGATTTGGTGTCTCCGATACCTTCGCCGCCGGGAGCTCCTTTTCAGCTACTAGAGAAGCGAAGTTAGGCCAAATGATTTTGAAATGGCCCGAAACTTCTTGTGTAGTCCTCTTTTGACTGTCTTGAAGGATCTTGCAGTTTTTGTTTGATTCTGACAAGATTTGATTTTTTGGAAGTAGCATTGCCTATTTATGGCAGGCTGCGGCTTCATGTAGCTTTTTGGATCTTCAAGAGGCAAAGTGACATTTTTGGTGTTAACAAATGCCCCCTCGAGGTACAGCGATAAGTTGCTTAACTTTTGTAGTCGATGTGCCTCAAAGAGATTTCTGAAGGAGAGCTGTGACTTGACCAAGAGTCTTTGAGCAGTCTTTCTTTTGGTATTGTAACATTTTGAGCTTCCAGTGGAATTTTATGGTAATGAAAGAAATCACGTACCATCTCGAGGCAAAGTTTTGAAGATGACATCAGGGATGTGGATTTGGGTTTTTGTTTTTAACCTTGTGACCTAACAAGCTGTATGTGGCAGGTTAGGGGGTCGGGTTTGATTTTGACCGTGTAACCCAACAAGATGTATGTGGAATGTTGGGGGGGGGTCGATTTTGGTTTTGATCTTGTGACCTAATAGGCTGTATGTGGCAAGTTAGGGGATCAGGTTTTGATTTTTGTTTTTGGTCTTGTGACCTAACAAGTTGTATGTGGCAAGTTAGGGGACCAGGATTTGGTTTGGATATTTGTGGAATGTAAATTTCAAGATTTTGGCTTAATTTGGTATATGAGGCTGGATGGTTTGATTTTTGGAATGTCATGAGGCTTGGAATTATTTTTTTTTTGTATGGTCCAATCAACTTAAAAGAGGCATGTAACCATTTTTGTATGCTCTTGGTAAGAGGGATTTCTCTTTGACTAAAAGCCCTTTTTCTTTTTTAGTGCCTAGGTGGTCAAACCTAACTCATATGGGCTAACCCATGGGACCTTAAGCTTTTGAAGATGGCTTAGATCTCATATGGTTTCATTTTTGAAAAAAATGTCTCATTTGGAAAGCGAATATCTAAGAATATCCTTACTTGGAGAGAATCTCTCATGCTCCCTTTATTTTGGGAGAGAATATCTCAAAGTATCTTCTTTGGGAGATGATATCTCAAATCTCCTATCTTTTCTGCGAAAATCTCTCATTGCTTTCTTTTGGGGAGAGAATCCCTCAAGATATCTTTCTTTTGGGAAAGAATCTTTCTAATTTTATTTCTTTTAGTAAGGTTACTAATTAGTAACACTTACTTCTTTCTTGTTTCCTTCTTTGGTTTGCCCTCTTCTATAAAAGCAAGGAGGAGGTTGGATCTCTTGCTTTTATTGTTTTCTTTTGCAACAATCACAAGAGGGCTTTAAGACCAAGAGTTCTTCTTCTTCAGGATCTTCAAGACTGTTTTCTTCTTCTCCATCAATGGCTTCAAGTAAGTTCCCATTTTCAAGAAAACTCCAATGTAGGAAATAGGATGAAAAAAAGTTCTTTCTTTTTTTTATTTCTTTCTTTTCTTTTCTTTTTCATGTGTTCCCTCCCCCCCCCCCTTTTTTACACGTTTTTTCTTTTTTTTTTCTCGTGCTTTCTTCTTTTTTTTTTTTGCACGTTTTTTTTTTTGTACATACGGCCACTTGGCCTGTGGGCCAATCCTATTTTTTCTTTTTCTATCTTTCTTTTTTTTCTCTCCTTTTTTTTTAGAAAGTTTTCTTTTTCTTCTTTTTTTTATTATTTTCTTTCTCCTCTTTTTTTTTGAGAAAGTTTCTTCTTTCTTTATTTTATTTTTTTTTTGCTCATCATGATAATGCACTTTTTTTGCAAACCAAGATGTACATGCATGTATTTTTATTTTTATTTGTAAATTGAATTGGTAGCATGATGTGATAGCATACCTGAAAGTTTTTGCAAATTTGGGAATTTGGAGCTCGCAACGATGTTGAGCCCTTCCTGATTTTGCGGAGACTTTGAGGTTTCGAAAGTTTGGAGTTTCGGAGCTCGCAGAAATGTTGAGCCCATCTTTAAGCTTTTTATTTCTTTCGAAGTACTTCCTTTTCTTCGTAATTGCCCTGGAATCATGCCAAAATATCGCCAGATTTTTTTTAGTGAAATCCTGTCATTTTGATGATTGATCTTTTTCTTTTCCAACCTTTTGCAGGTGGTTCCTCTAGAACGAACAAGGGTAAAGAGCCTGCTACAAGCGTACCTCGTCGATCTGCTAGATCTTCCAATGCGTCCGTTCAACAGGCCTGGGAGAAGGTCTAGTATGTTGAGAGAAACCTTGAAGAGTGCGACTCTCTCAACAAAGATGAGATGAGACAGCGACTAATCGCTCTCAAGGGAGAGGAATTTTATTATATCATGGTAAGTAGTCATCCATGGGCGATGGACGATCAGAGGGTTTTGCCCAAGCCTGCCTTCTTCTTTGGTGATGCAGTCCCTGATGACATGACATACCAGAGGAGATGTTTTCAGTTCTCTTTCACAGCATATGGTGAGAAGAAGACTGTTGCTACCCGGTCAACGTTTGATCGCACCGTCTCGATCATGAGCCTTTCTCCCACGTGCTCTAAGAGGGAAGATCCTCAAAGCTAGGTGAAAAGGACAAATTTAATCAAGACCGAGGTATTTGTTGGCGGTCCTTCCGGATATGCGGAGAAGTCACCTGCCACATGGACATATTAATGTCAGCGAGCGGCTACCAGGGCTCTGATTATCCATCGGTCGATTTGAGACCGGTGGGCCTTGGTGTTTTCAGCGGTGACGACAGCAATTGGGTGAAGCCTTTTCGACTCCGTGGCTGCTTCAGTGCTGACTCCGAGTGGAAGTCATGGACTGATCGTGTCCTGCTGATTGGGGGCACCTTTTTGAAGGAAGCCGAGACTTTTGATGCGGTCCGCGCCTTTAGGGAGACCGTAATCTTTTCCGACGAGGCCTTCATGGCTATGTTGGAGTCATTCCTTCCACAAACCAATACATTCGTTGTGATGAATGGTGAGATTGATTTCTTTTTGAAGGAGTTGAGCGCTATTACTGGATTGCCCATCCTTGGTAGACTATATGAGGAGTTTATGTCGATCGACAGCATCCTTGAGGAGCAGTCTGAGGAGTTCAGGCTTTTGTACTTTCATCTCGTCGCCTTCTATGATTTTTTGAAGGAGAAGGAGGGCTCAAAAGTAAGATCCAGCAGTTGGAAGAGTTTTAGCTCTTCGTCTCCCAATTTCTTTGAAAGTGGGGAGCCTTCTGATAGCATGACCCGGGAAGACAGGGCTAAGGATCCGTGTCCGAAAAAGATTTCGGCTATGCAAGAAGAGTTGAGAGATTTCTTTGCGAGTACAAACGCCATACGTCCTGACATTGCACTGTGGAGAGATCTCGCTGTTTACCTCACTTATTGGCTAGATGAGGCCGTTTTTGCTAGAGGAGATAGATTGTACATCAGGCCGCATTGTATTTTTCCGACTTGTCTGATGGCGTTTGGAGAGCAACTTGCTTTGGTGCTAGCTCTTTACTCCTATCTGTGTACCGAACTGCAGGCTGCTGTTTTTTTGGTTTGGCTTGGGCTTCCTATGAATAAGGTATTTTTAGCCCATATCTTTTATTCGTGGTTTGTATACCACTGTCCTGTTTTCCACCGGTTGGGTGCTGCACAGGATGACGATCCTCTGATGATTCGATTGGCTAAGGGCAAAGCTGTGTTTGAATCGCTTTTGTTTGCCCGCATGAGGATCCAACGGTTCAGGGACGTCGAGATGAGGCAGTCTTCAGTGAAGCTTTCTTCGGAGTTGCGGAAGAAGGCTTTTGATTTTGGTGCCTCCTGTGACTCTACCAGGGTAGGGTCGTGAAGGCATTACTCCTTGACAAATGCAGAGAAGGAGTGGCTTTTCAGCATACGTGTCGTTACGATGGTGTACCGTAGACATCTTTTCGTCGATATCCAGCCGTATGTGCCTTCTCGCTTTGCACTGCAGTTAGCCTTTTCTCAAGGCGTTGTTGGAGCGCCTTCGAGTATGGTGAAGCGCTTTGGAGGTTTGCAGGATGGCAAAAATGCATGGGCTTTTTAAAGTGCTGAAGACACTACTGCCATGATTTCTTATCCTGTGTTGTCGACTTTTCGAACTGCCGGCTTCAGGAAGTGGTTCGCGGAGATCTTTTCGGCATATTGAGGGCTTTCCAAGAAGGAGCTTGATGCAAAGTTGTCTTCTAGAAAAGACATTGGAAAGTCGGATGGCGTCCGGCGAGAGGAAGTTTGGGCCTTCCTTTCTGGAGAGAAGCACAAGATAGGCTATCTCGGTGACCAGGGCGTCATTGGTTCTGAAGCTGCCTGGGAGGTACCTGATGAGGCCTTAGAGCAGCTAGAACAGGAGGAAGTTGAGCTTGATGCTTGGATGCAAGCGGCACAAAGGCGAGCTTCCGTGGAGTCTACTGGCAAGAGTAAACCATCCAGTGATGAGTCAAGTGGGAAACCTGACTCTGTCAGTAGGGCAGGTTTTTCTAGGAGGCGAGCCCGCTGGGGTAAGAGGAAGAGGAGTCATCGTAGCAGGAGGGGCAACATGAGGACTCTCCTGACATAGAAGTCCCTTTTATTATCAATGAGGAGGTTCTAGGGAATGCTGTCGAGCCTTCAGAAAAGTGGAGCCGAGAAGAAGAGACTGCCGGTGAAGGTATGATTCTTCCTCTTTCTCTTTCTATTTCTTTCATGGAGTTTTCCTTGTCTTGATTTTCTTTCTCCCCCTGCTGCTTTTTTTAGTAGAGGATGAAGACTTGGTGATGCCTGAGGTTCCTGCTAATGAGGCGGTGACGGATCCGGTTGCAGCACCAGAAGAAGAACCGAGGGACTCTGGAGTGATTCCAGAATCTCCAATTGATATGACTTATTTTTGCTTCCTTTTCTTTTATCTGTGACTTGGTTTGCTAACATTTTTCTTGTCAGCTGACTTGCCACAGGATTCCGATAGCTTTGAACCATCGATGGATGCAAATGTTGACGATGCTTCCGATGAGTTCATGAAGGAAGAGAGTGTTCTATCAGTGGTCAAAGAAGGTATTTTGTAGTAATAACCCTGATAATGATTTTCAAACAGGATCATATTCATACATTTTTGTATTTCTTTGGTAGGTTTTGAAGTGACAGAAGAGAGTCCATTACTTCCTTCAAAACCAGAACAAGGGATGCCAGAGGTTGATCTGGAGGTAGAGACTCCTGCAACCAATTCTGACACGGTGGAGGAGGTACCTCGTGCTTAGATTCCCTCCCCAGTAGCTCCGACTAGAAAGAGTTCTTTTGTTCCTCTTCTAACGGGGCATGACATGAGCAGCCGACCGAAGGAGCGGGGCGAATCTTCAGCTGGGCCATCTCTTCTTTTTGTGAAGAAGGTGGGGGCGCGGGTTTTGAGCTCTTGGATTGAGACTCTCCTTTTTGGACACTTGGATGCCGGATTTGGTATGATCCAGCATGTGCAGGAGATTTTCATTGATGCCGAAGAAGTTGGTATGGACTTCGCAGGTGCCAGGCCAATCGTTGATAGGGTCATTGCACTGGGTGACAGGTGGTTTGAGACCATGAACTTCTCTGATGAACAGTTCTTCAAGGAGATGTTCTTAGATCCTACTAACAAGGCTAAGTCTGACCTGGATGAGGCTACACAGAGCAGCAAGCAGGTAGTCCGGGAGAAGAACTTGGAAGAGCTAACCATCATCTGGCTGAGACCTTAACATCCATGATAGGGAGGTCGATGAGGCCAGGAAACATCTTGAGCATTTGAAGGCACAAGTCGCTGCCAAGTGGGCTGCTATAACAGAGACTCGTGAAAGGGAGAATGCTTTGATTTGCCGGGTTGCAGATGCTGATCGAGTTCTCGAAAGGAAGTTTCAAGAGGACAAACAATGGCAAACTGCCTACCCTAGCATCTCATGGCAAGTTCCCGGTGTGAAAGAAGGGTTACAGCCTACCCCAGTATCTCATGGCAAGTTCCTGAAGAAGCGTGCCCTGGAAAATCTGAAGGCTGAGGCCAAAAGTTTGCTCGAGGAGCTAAAACTTTGGCTAAATGCCATTTTTGGTTGAGTTCCTGATTTGTTGTAGCAGAAACTATCCTTCTCTTCTTTTTTTTTGGTACCACATGTAATTTTTTGGTACTTTTTTTGTAGTGCTTGTTAACACTCTTTTTTTGTACCGCATGTATTTTTTGGTACTCTTTTTTTGTTTTCCCTATGCTCACTTAAATCTTTTTGTGATGAAAGTAATTGCTAAATGGGATACTTTCTTTTTTTGTTTTCCCTACGCTCACTTAAATCTTTTTGTAATGAAAGTAATTGCTAAATGGGATTTGAGCAGAAGCTTGTCATTTTATGAAAATCTTTTGTCAAATGATTGTTTTGGCATGGGAGCCAGATTTTGTTTGTGGCATGGAAGCCGGTTTTGGCATTAATAGCCGATTCTGGTGGCATTGATAGCCGAGTTTGTGGCATTAATAGCCGGTTTGGTGGCATTGATAGCTGGTTTTGGTGTGTTGGCGTGAAAGGCAGTTTTTTTTTTTTTTTTTTTGGCATCTATAGCCTGTTTGTTTGTGGCATCTATAGCCGGTTTGGGTGGCATCTATAGCCGGTTTGGTGGCATTGATAGCCAATTTTGGTGGCATTGATAGCCGAGTTTGTGGCATTGATAGCCGGTTTGGTGGTATTGATAGCCAAGTTTGTGGCATTGATAGCCGGTTGGTGGCATTGATAGCCGGGTTGGCATGAGAGCCAATTTTTTATGGCATTGATAGCCGGGTTTTTTGAAAGCCAAGTTTTCATTTGTTGGCGTGAAAGCTAGTTTTTTTTTTTTATTTGTGGCATCTATAGCCGGTTTGTTTTGTGGTATCTATAGCCGGTTTGGGTGGCATCTATAGCCGGTTTGGTGACATTGATAGCCGATTCTGGTTTTTAAAAATGCAAGTATTAACTAAATACCGCCTCCCTGCTGAATGGTCTTGCAAGTATCGATGGAATGTCGCATCCTTGCTCATTCGGTTGCGAGTATCGATGGAATGTCGCCTCCTCGCGGGTTTGGGTGCAAGTATCGATGCAATGTCGCATCCCTGCCTTTCAAAATTTTGGTTTTGCGGGTACTGACTTGATGTCATTTCCCCACTATTTTGAAATTTACGGTTTTCTCGAACCTTTGGGTTGTGGATATCAACTGAAATGTTGCATCTCCACGATTTCTTGGTTTTCTCGAACCTTTGAAATTTGGGTTGTGGATATCAACTGAAATGTTCGGTCTCCACGGTTTTTTTATTTATTTTGCAAGTATCTACGAAATGTCACTTCCCTTCGATTTTGGAAACGTCAAACGTGGTTCGCATTCTTCCAATTTGTGCGAGTATCGACTAAGCGTCGCTTTCCCGCGATTTTTTTAAAAACCATTTTTTTTTTGTATAAAGACACGAGGGTCATAAGTTTTGACCTAAAACAATTTTGGCGGTAAAAGGCAGTGGACTAAGGTGGAAATCCCTGAATCCAAATTTTATTTCAAACCATGAATTTTGGGTTCAAGGGTTGAAAATTTTGGTCAAATTAGGGAAAGGTTCTTAAACTTGAATTTCTGAACAATGAAATGGTGAAAGTATGCATTGTTTGAATTTCAACATTTGATATGAAAATTCTAAAAAGAGTAGGTTTGACGAGCGAGTACCTGGAAACCGATTTTTGGCCGTACAAGCATTGCTCTTACCCAGTTGGGTAAGTCTTCAAGGGTAGTACCACTTTAAGAACTTGCCGTTGATGGGCAGCATACATCTGTCACCCTCCATGTTTAGGAGTGCGAATGCACCGTTAGAGAAAATCTTGTCGATGACATAGGGTCCCTCCAATTTTGGCTCAAACTTGCCTTTGGACTTGTGAGCGAAGATCATTGGTCTTTTTACCGCAAGAACTAAGTCACCCTTTTTGTAGGCGCGTTGCCTGACCTTTTTATCGAAAGATCCTGCCATGCGTGCTTGCTAAAGTTTAATGCTTTGTCGAGCTTCGAGCCGTCTCTCATCGAGATTGTCCAGCTCATGGAGTCGCAATTTGTCATTGCTTTCTTGAGTCATGTCATTTTACAAAGATACCCTCAGGGAAGGAATTTGTACTTCTAAGGGTACGACAGCTTCGCATCCATAGACCAAGGAGAATGGTGTGCTATGGGTTGGTCCTCGAACGGTGGTTCGAAAGGCCCACAAAGCTTCATACAGTTTGTCACTCCTGTCTCTTTTGTGACTAGAGACCATTTTCTTGAGGATTTTGCAGAGTGTCTTGTTGAAAGTTTCTGCTAATCCATTTGCTGCCGGATTGTATGGAGTCGAAGGACAGCTTTGGATTTTATATTTGTCGCAGAACCTGCAGAATCGATGACCCCGAAATTGTGGTCCGTTATCATGGACGAATCTTTTGGTTATGCCGAAACGACAAATGATGTTGGTGCGCAGGAATTGAAGGACTGATGAGGTCTACATTTCGTTGAGCACAAATGCTTCTGACCACTTGGAGAAATAATCTGTAGCGGCGAAGATGAAGCGATGACCTTTACTTGAAGGGAGAGAAATAGGACCAATGATGTCCATACCCCAGGCTTTAAAAGGTCATGAGAACGTTGTAGGATGTAGCCATTCTGGAGGCATGTGAACATAATCTCCATGAACTTGGCATTGTTGGCAACGCTTAGCAAATTGCACTGCGTCAGCTACCATGGTAGGCCAGTAATAATCTAACCTTGTTATCTGATCATAGAGCTTGGGACCAGCCTGATGAGCTCCACAAAGGCCAGCATGAACTTCTTTGAGTGTTTCTTCAGCCTCTTGTTGTGACAAGCAGCGTAGAAGCATCCCATTGAAGGATTTCCTGTAAAGGATTTTTGAATGAATATCCAAATGAAAGCTTGGGGTTCACCTTTGGATGCTTACCCGTTCTTTTCGATCTTCAGGTAGGATTCCGAACATAGTGTAATCAATTAGCAGATCCCTCCAGTCGTCGATTGATGGTTGAAGGATAGAGATCCGACTTCCAACCACTCGGTGGCATTCAGCAACTGCTTGGTGTGTGTTAAGAGAAGGAAGGATTCTTCTTTCGCATGCTGTGATTTGCATGTTTTCCCCTTCCTGGATTGCCATAGATGAGGCAAGTCTGGCCAGGGCATCCGCACGTATGTTTTCACCTCTACGAATGTGGGTGATGTGACAGATGTCAAACTTTTGCAGAAGCGATTGTGCCTTGTTGTAGTAAGGCAGCAGATCAGGCTTCCTGACTTCAAATTTCTGATTCATCTGGTTGACGATTAGTTAAGAGTCTCCAAAGACTTCCAGCATGGTGATGCCAGATTCGATGGCGAGTTCCAATCCTAGGATTAGAGCTTGATATTCAGCTGCATTGTTTGTGCATGGTTCCAGTAGCGAGAAAGTGTGTGGAATCATGTATTTGTCGGGGCTAACAAAGAGGATGCCAACTCCCGAGATAAGTTGTCTTTTTTCATTTGTCCTGGTTGCACCGTCAAAGTACAGTCCCAGGAGGCACTTTGTGAGAAAGTCTCCACATTGTATACCGGTTCGTCTTGGAGATCATCTCTGAGTGGAGAATCTTTAGGCAATGGATGCTCTGCGAGAAAGTCCGCTAGAGCTTGGCCTTTGATTGCTTTTTGCGGTACATACCTAATATCAAATTGTGGCAAAAGGATGGATCATTTTGCCAGTCGAGCATTGAGAGAACCTGTTTTTGTGACAAGGACCTTCAAGTGGTTGATCCTCGAGACCAGGTACACTGTGTTGGAAAGCAAGTAGTGACGTAGCTTTTGTACGGCGAACATCACTGCAAGACATTCTTTTTCGACTGGAGAGTAGCGATGCTCTTCACCTACTAGCAGCGGCTGAGGTAGTATAGAGCAGCTTCTTTTCTTTCATCATTTTCTTGTGCAAGTAGAGCGCCCAGAGAATGATCAAGGGCTCTTGTATACAAGATGAATGGTTTTCCAGTAGTAGAAGCAGCTAATACTGGAGTTTGGTCAGGTATAATTTGATATCTTGAAATACAGCTTCACAGTCAGCATCCCAGATAAATTTTACACCTTTTTTCATCAACCGAGAAAATGGACGGCATTTCCCCGAAAGATTAGAGATGAACTGTCTAATGTAGGCCAATCTCCCTTGAAGCCCTTTGAGTTCTCTCAAGGTTCTAGGAGAGGGCATTTCTAGAATAGCCTTGACTTTTATGGGGTCAAGCTCTATTCCAGCTTTCAGAACTAGGAATCCGAGGAACTTACCCGACGAGATGCCGAAGAAGTGCTTCAGAAGATTCATTCACAGTTTGTGTTTGCAAAGCCGGAGGAAGACTTCTCGGAAGTCTTCGAGATTATTTTCTTTTCTTTCGCTTTTGACGGCGAGGTCATCAACGTAACATTCGACCATCTTGTACTACATATCTTGGAATATTTTAATCATAGCCCTCTAATATATAGCACCATCATTTTTCAGACCAAATGGCATGACAGTGTAGCAATACATGCCAAATGGGGTCCGAAAGGATGTGTGTTTTCCATCTTCAGGATACATCTTTATCTGATTGTAGCCAGAGAGTCATCCATGAATGTCATTCGCCCGAATCCACAGGTATTGTCAATGATTACCTCTGGGAGCGGGAATTCATCTTTAGGGCATGCGCCATTCAGGTCTCTATAGTCAATATAGACCCTGATCTGCCCGTCTTTCTTTGTCACGGGGACAATGTTGGCCAACCATTCAGGATATTGTTCCTCACGGATGAAGCCGATGTTAGAGTGTTTATTTTGTTGCAATTTGATTGGATGCATTCATTGTCTCATCTTGATCTCTCTCTCATTCATGTTCTCCTTCTTAGGTTCTTCTTGCATATCTTTCTATCATAAGCTTTGTTTTTACTTGGAAAATCTTCAGATCTTTGTGTTTTCTGCTTGCACATTCTGTCGGTCCATCTGTCGGCTCTCATCGGTCAGCCGACACAAGAACCGAGCCCAGCCGATAGACCATCGGTTCCAGTTCCAGAGAGCTTCAACTTTTAGATCTTCTCTGTCGGTCAGATCTTCGGCTCTTATCGGTCAACCGATAGTGCTTAAATCTCTAGACCGAGAGTTCATCGGTCCCAATATCAGAAAGCATCATTTTTAGCCTTTTTGCTCCATCGGTTCCTAGGTCGGTTCCTAGGTCGGTCGACCGATGATGTCGGTCAAACCGACAGGTGTTTCTTAGTCAACAATTTTTTCAAAAATATAGCCATTGCGTATGACCGTTAGGCTATCGGTTGACCGACACCAAGTTGTCGGCTAACCGATAGCTATCCGTTGGGAACACCTTTTCTATAAAAAGTGACTTTCTCTTTGGGGAAAGTTGCTGAATTTTTGAGATCATTTGAGCCCAAAGGAGAGGAACTTTTCAAGAGCTTTTCAAAAGGGATCATGGAAGCATTTCAACTTTTCAATCCTTGATCTTTAAAATGGGTGTGCTTTCTAAATCTCTACCTCTATTTCATGCTTAGACTTTTAATCTTTGTTTTCTTGTAAGCATGATCAAAGTGTTAGTCCTCTTCTAAAGATGTTGTTTCTTTTCATAACATGCCTTGATCTTTGAAAATTATTTGCATTATGAAATCAATATATGTCTTCTCATTCACATGTGTTTTTGAACATTAACTTTCAAAACTATTGTTTTAAGTTTGATCTTTTTGACAAACCATGTGTTGAGTAATACAACTCTTTCTCTTATATTTGATCATCATCCTTTACATTAATTGAAGTTACATCTTTTTTAAAAGAGAAAGTGAACTTTCTAGTTCATGCATTAGTCATAAACATTATCATTGTCCATTCAGCCTATCTAGAGGCAAACCACTGTGTTTAATTTGTTCTCTTACCCATGCACAAATAGGCATTTCACTTAAGAGAAAAATCAATGTTGTAAAGGTTGGTGCTTAGCCTTGAAAAGCACATATTATGTTGTAAAGGTTCATGCTTAGCCTTGAAAAGCATAATGAAGTGGTTGTAAGGTTTGAGGTGATCCTAAACCTTGAATTGACTAGTGAAATCCGGTAAGGTTACCGGGAGTGGATGTAGGCAACTTGGCCGAACCACTATATTTGATTGTGTTATGGTGATTTGTGTTTACCTTCCTTTTTATGATTGTTGATCTCTTAATTGGGTATGAGCTTGATTAAAGGATGTATTTGTCTTTTGAATTTGTATGTTTAACTTAGAAACTCTCTCTCTTATGAAGCTAGCTTACTATCATCAAAGCATAAGTCACCAAATAATCAAAATGTTCAGAAGTGGCTAATTTTTAATAGCATCCTATTTTCCCCCCCCCCCTCTAGGATTCGATCTTGGTCTTTCAGCCGACGCTTTGAGTTTTTGAACTTCTTGTTCAATTTTTCCATCACATCTAGACGGAATCTTCCTTGGCCCTGCTTGAACGTGCTTGATGTCTTCCTTGAAGATTGAGTTTGTGGACTGCTATTTTGGGGTCCTAACCAGGCATTTCAGTGTAGACCATGCAAAGCAATCAACGACTCACGAAGAAGGCGATATACTCGGGTAACTCATCATCCTTTATATTCTTGCTTATGAGTACAGGACATGGGGTTATCTGTGTTCCCAAGTCTATCTTTTGAACAGGATCTTCTGTTGGAACGTTTGAAGTGGTTCCTCCATAATATTTTCGGAGGCTTCCATCTCTACGAAACCTTCCGGGGTTTGTAAGGGCATTTCCAGGCAAGGTTTTGGTCCTTTCCACGGGTCTTCTTG
>CM022948.1:32665926-32815078 GCA_012931725.1 Litsea cubeba
GGTAAGGTTACTAATTAGTAACACTTACTTCTTTCTTGTTTCCTTCTTTGGTTTGCTCTCTTCTATAAAAGCAAGGAGGAGGTTGGAACAATCACAAGAGGCTTTAAGACCAAGAGTTCTTCTTCTTCAAGATCTTCAAGACTGTTTTCTTCTTCTCCATCAATGGCTTCAAGTAAGTTCCCATTTTTCAAGAAAACTCCAATGTAGGAAATAGGATGAAAAAAGTTCTTTCTTTTTTTTATTTCTTTCTTTTCTTTTCTTTTTCATGTGTTCCCTCCCCCCCCCCCCCCCTTTTTTACACGTTTTTTCTTTTTTTTTTTCTCGTGCTTTCTTCTTTTTTTTTTTTGCACGTTTTTTTTTTGTACATATGGCCACTTGGCCTGGGGCCAATCCCATTTTTCTTTTTTTTTTCTCTCCTTTTTTTTTAGAAAGTTCTTTTTCTTTTTTCTTTTGTTATTTTCTTTCTCCTCTTTTTTTTTTGAGAAAGTTTCTTCTTTCTTTATTTTATTTTTTTTTGCTCATCATGATAATGCACTTTTTTGCAAACCAAGATGTACATGCATGTATTTTTATTTTTTTTTTTGTAAATTGAATTGGTAGCATGATGTGATAGCATACCTGAAAGTTTTTGCAAATTTGGGATTTTGGAGCTCGCAGCGATGTTGAGCCCTTCCTGATTTTGCGGAGACTTTGAGGTTTCGAAAGTTTGGAGTTTCGGAGCTCGCGGAAATGTTGAGCCCATCTTTAAGCTTTTTATTTCTTTCGAAAGTACTTCCTTTTCTTCGGAATTGCCCTGGAATCATGCCAAAATATCGCCAGATTTTTTTTAGTGAAATCCTGTCATTTTGATGATGATCTTTTTCTTTTCCAACCTTTTGCAGGTGGTTCCTCTAGAACGAACAAGGGTAAAGAGCCTGCTACAAGCGTACCTCGTCGATCTACTAGATCTTCCAATGCGTCCGTTCAACAGGCCTGGGAGAAGGTCTAGTATGTTGAGAGAAACCTTGAAGAGTGCGACTCTCTCAACAAAGATGAGATGAGACAGCGACTAATCGCTCTCAAGGGAGAGGAATTTTATTATATCATGGTAAGTAGTCGTCCATGTGGTGATGGACGATCAGAGGGTTTTGCCCCAAGCCTACCTTCTTCTTTGGTGATGCAGTCCCTGATGACATGACATACCAGAGGAGATGTTTTCAGTTCTCTTTCACAGCATATGGTGAGAAGAAGACTGTTGCAACCCGGTCGACGTTTGATCGCACCGTCTCGATCATGAGCCTTTCTCCCACGTGCTCTAAGAGGGAAGATCCTCAAAGCTAGGTGAAAAGGACAAATGTAATCAAGACGAGGTATTGTTGGCGGTCCTTCCGGATTATGCGGAGAAGTCGCCTGCCACATGGACATATTAATGTCAGCGAGCGGCTACCAGGGCTCTGATTATCCATCGGTCGATTTGAGACCGGTGGGCCTTGGTGTTTTCAGCGGTGACGACAGCAATTGGGTGAAGCCTTTTCGACTCCGTGGCTGCTTCAGTGCTGACCTCCGAGTGGAAGTCATGGACTGATCGTGTCCTGCTGATTGGGGGCACCTTTTTGAAGGAAGCCGAGACTTTTGATGCGGTCCGCGCCTTTAGGGAGACCGTAATCTTTTCCGACGAGGCCTTCATGGCTATGTTGGAGTCATTCCTTCCACAAACCAATACATTCGTTGTGATGAATGGTGAGATTGATTTCTTTTTGAAGGAGTTGAGCGCTATTACTGGATTGCCCATCCTTGGTAGACTATATGAGGAGTTTATGTCGATCGACAACATCCTGAGGAGCAGTCTGAGGAGTTCAGGCTTTTGTACTTTTCAGCTCGTCGCCTTCTATGATTTTTTGAAGGAGAAGGAGGCTCAAAAGTAAGATCCCCGCAGTTGGAAGAGTTTTAGCTCTTTGTCTCCCAACTTCTTTGAAAGTGGGGAGCCTTCTGATAGCATGACCCGGAAGACAGGGCTAAGGATCCGTGTCCGAAAAAGATTTCGGCTATGCAAGAAGAGTTGAGAGATTTCTTTGCTAGTACAAACGCCATACGTCCTGACATTGCACTGTGGAGAGATCTCGCTGTTTACCTCACTTATTGGCTAGATGAGGCCGGTTTTTGCTAGAGGAGATAGGATGTACATCAGGCCGCATTGTATTTTTCCGGCTTGTCTGATGGCGTTTGGAGAGCAGCTTGCTTTGGTGCTAGCTCTTTACTCCTATCTGTGTACCGAACTACAGGCTGCTGTTTTTTTGGTTTGGCTTGGGCTTCCTATGAATAAGGTATTTTTAGCCCATATCTTTTATTCGTGGTTTGTATACCACTGTCCTGGTTTCCACCGGCTGGGTGCTGTACATGATGACGATCCTCTGATGATTCGATTGGCTAAGGGCAAAGCAGTGTTTGAATCGCTTTTGTTTGCCCGCATGAGGATCCGACGGTTCAGGGACGTCGAGATGAGGCAGTCTTCAGTGAAGCTTTCTTCGGAGTTGCGGAAGAAGGCTTTTGATTTTGGTGCCTCCTGTGACTCTACCAGGGCAGGGTCGTGAAGGCATGACTCATTGACAAAAGCAGAGAAGGAGTGGCTTTTCAGCATACGTGTCGTTATGATGGTGTACCATAGACATCTTTTCGTCAATATCCAGCCGTATGTGCCTTCTCGCTTTGCACTGCAGTTAGCCTTTTCTCAAGGCGCTGTTGGAGCGCCTTCGAGTATGGTGAAGCGCTTTGGAGGTTTGCAGGATGGCAAAAATGCATGGGCTTTTTATAGTGCTGAAGACACTACTGCCATGATTTCTTATCCTGTGTTGTCGACTTTTCGAACAGCCGGCTTCAGGAAGTGGTTCGCGGAGATATTTTCGGCATATTGAGGGCTTTCCAAGAAGGAGCTTGATGCAAAGCTGTCTTCTGGAAAAGACATTGGAAAGTCGGATGGTGTCCGGCGAGAGGAAGTTTGGGCCTTCCTTTCTGGAGAGAAGCACAAGATAGGCTATCTCGGTGACCAGGGCGTCATTGGTTCTGAAGCTGTCTGGGAGGTACCTGATGAGGCCTTAGAGCAGCTAGAACAGGAGGAAGTTGAGCTTGATGCTTGGATGCAAGCGGCACAGAGGCGAGCTTCCGTGGAGTCTACTGGCAAGAGTAAACCATCCAGTGATGAGTTAAGTGGGAAACCTGACTCTGTCAGTAGGGCAGGTTCTTCTAGGAGGCGAGCCCGCTGGGGTAAGAGGAAGAGGAGTCATCGTAGCAGCGAGGGCCACATGAGGACTCTCCTGACATAGAAGTCCCTTTATTATCAATGAGGAGGTTCTAGGGAATGCTGTCGAGCCTTCAAAAAAGTGGAGCCGAGAAGAAGAGACTGCCGGTGAAGGTATGATTCTTCCTCTTTCTCTTTCTATTTCTTTCATGGAGTTTTCCTTGTCTTGATTTTCTTTCTCCCCCTGCTGCTTTTTTTAGTAGAGGATGAAGACTTGGTGATGCCTGAGGGTTCCTGCCAATGAGGCGGTGACGGATCGGTTGCCGCACCAGAAGAAGAACCGAGGGACTCTGGAGTGATTCCAGAATCTCCAATTGATATGACTTATTTTTTCTTCCTTTTCTTTTGTCTGTGACTTGGTTTGCTAACATTTTTCTTGTCAGCTGACTTACCACAGGATTCCGATAGCTTTGAACCATCGATGGATGCAAATGTTGACGATGCTTCCGATGAGTTCATGAAGGAAGAGAGTGTTCTATCAGTGGTCAAAGAAGGTATTTTGTAGTAATAACCCTGATAATGATTTTCAAACAGGATCATATTCATACATTTTTGTATTTCTTTGGTAGGTTTTTGTCGCGACCCCGGACCGGGAAACTAAGGGAAAGAGAGGATCCGAGTCCGGGAATCGGGACGGTGGTGGTGATGCAGCGCCACGTGCATCTCTTTGGCTAAACCGCACACGGAATTAAAAGAACATTTATCCGTGCACGTGATTTCCCATAGGGTTCCGCGGTGAGGATTATCTTTACACATCATCTCACATGTAACCATATCAAATATATTCTTAAGATTGCGGAAGCGTGTAGCAAACCATACTAATACCATTCAAATCCATAAACAAGACTGATTTATGGTTAACATGACAAGATATCAGGATGAGCAATGATCAAGCATATTTTCCCCAAAAGTAAAGTTAAGTATATTTACAAATATCAGTTGATTAATGCCCCCAAAATAACGGTCAACAAAGACCGTACACCCAAATGAAACCTAAAATAAAGATAGCATAAATTCCCAAAGTGTATCGTTCTCAAGGCAAGGCCGAATGTCTACATGACATCATCGGCTTGCCACTCAATCACTCGCTGCGGTTCACCGACCGCCTCCTCCGGCTCCTCCTCAACGGCAATAAGCTCGGGACCTGAGTACCAAAATAAATGGATCAGACACGACGGTCTGGCAGGTGGGTGAAAAGATATAACAACAATTCAAAACAATGATGCCTTTAGAAACGTAGAAAAATTTAGACAAACAATGAATTTTCATAAAAGAATGATGCCTCATGTAAAAGAGATTCATATACGATGAAATCATGTAAAAGTACCAATGATTCGGGGACTAACAAGATGGCAACCACACAAAGCTAAATCCTCTCTCACAAAAGTGATAAGAGCACATCGGGACATTGACCTCAGTCACACGAGGTGAGGAGAATCAACGACGTTGACCTCAGTCACACGAGGCGAGGAGAATCAACGATTTTATATAATAAGTACATATAATACTCTGCGGGACCACGGTAGCGAACCGGGTATATCGGGGCGAGGCGGGAACCATGCTGCAGCGGGTATAAAAGAAGGGAGATATCCAAACCGGTGGATCAAACCGATAAGGTTATCCAAGCTGAGTGGTGCCGACTCATAGGTAACATGCGAAAATCAAAACAATTAATTACACATAACGGGGCGGGAACTCATATGTACAAAACGTATAAAAGTCGGGACGGGTCTAAACAAATTAACAACATGGTAACACAATGTTCTCGGTTCGAGAGTACTCACAAATCACGATTGAAATCTCAAAATAGGGGATTGACTGAAAGTCAAATACAGATAGTTTCCAATATCTTTACAGGCTAACAAAAGGGGTTTCTAGAATTGAATCAGTGCGAATAGGGTCCCGTATGTCGGTTATGGTGAAATTTTGGTACTCTTTAAGAGTTAGGGACATTCCGGGTCCTTATACACATTGGTCAATCTAGAAGACCTCATGGAATCTCCATGATGAGGTTCCTCCTTCTTCCGGACTTCATATAACGCCTTACATGGCATTGGGGCTCCATATGATACCCCCCCCAAGCCTAAAAATATGTTTCAAACCCTTAGGCATTGACCCATGACAGACAGGCAGTTCGCTCGAGCGAACTGGGAGGTTCGCTCGGGCGAACAGCTCTCTGTTTGGGGTTCGCTCGAGCGGACTTTAAGGTTCGCTCGAGCGGACCTGTTCAGATTATGTTGGCTCGAGCGATCAGAGGGGTTGGCTCGAGCCAACGAGGTTCTGTGACGGGTTCGCTCGAGCGAACTGTCCAGAAACTCATTTTCTGAATACAGTCCGTTCCTTCATTTTCTCCTCCTTTCATCCTCCTATCATCCTCCTTTCAATCTTCCTTTGGACATCCTTGTACATAACAATTAAGGGTCTCAAACCCTCCTTCTAACCCCTTTTCCATCCATCATTAATTCTTCTAACAACCATTCCAATAAATCATTCATTCCTCCATCACTTCCACTTCATTCAATGCAAGACATCTCCATTAGATAAAAATCCATAAATGATCGCAATGATCTAAAGCAAGACAGTAAAACATATGTTCTCCAATAGGACTATAAGTAGCCTAACACTATGCATGTTTCCAAAATCATGAAAACTCATAAAGATGATTTGGGTAAAAGCAATAAATGAGGGTTCAAATCTTTAATAGCAAGAAAACAAGAAATAAATCCATTCATCCACTTGCCTTGGGTCCAATGCAAATCAATTTGAGCTCTAATCACCTCTTAAGTCCACAATCAAACACCTATACACAAAACCCCCAAATCCAAACCCTAGAATATCAAAATCCAAGTAAAACAAGACGGAATTTCCCAATAAATGAAATGGAGTTTCCCTAGGGCTACACAAACAAGATTATAAAACTTTTAGGAAAATCACTTACAAAGAAGTTCTTCAAAAGGCAAGGTGTTGTCCAAAGGAAGTCTTGGAGTGGGCGGTTTTCTTCAAAGATGGTGTCAAGATGAAGCCCTTGAGATGAGGAAGAAGATTGTAGCCTCTAATTTTCCATTAGCACTAACTTAGTGGGGGATTGAAGATGAAGAAGCAAGAAAAAGGGTAAGGGAAAACCCTTAGGGCTGGGATTTCTCTTCTCCTCTAGGGTTTTTGCCAGAAATGGGAAAAGGAGAAGAAGCTTTCTATATATAGTAAGTGAGGATGGGGCCCACAACTTAAAGGACTTCTCGGGCTCAAAACATGGTTTTCGGGGCTTCAAACGAATTCGACGAAGAAGACAAAGTTGATCGGCAAAATTTCTAGTTTCCAAAAAGTATATATTTTGCACATTTTGGTGACATTGAAATCGGTGTCCAGATTTGGGTAAAAAGACCATTTTGCCATCAATTAGTGAAAAATCGAGTTTAAGGTCCTCGAATGAGAACAATGTCAACATGAAAGTTGTAGGGATTAACAAGATAAGTCCAATGGGGTTAAAAACACGATTCTTGGAAATCATCGGTAAACCCCCAATCTCGCACAATTCGTAACAAGAACCCCCCAAAGGGTCCCACAAATAAAAAGGCTCTCCAAATTCCCCAAAGCTATTATAAAAGCTATTCTAATCCCCAACTAATCCAAAAACCACTAAACACACTAAAACTAAAACACAACTTAATCAACTCTAAACGAGGTCTCTCGGGTCGGGGTCTTACATCCTCCACCCCTTAGGACATTTGGTCCTCCAAATGGAAATTAAAACTCACCTTCGGTAGGAGATGTGGGTACTTCTTCTGAACTTGATCCCGTAATTCCCAAGTTGCTTCTTCCGGTCCATGATTCTCCCAAAGTACCTTGACCCACTGAATAGTCCGAGTTCTCAATTCTTGTTCCTTGGTGTCAATGATCTGCTTAGGCTTCTCAACATATGTAGCATCTTCTCGGATTTCCAACGGCTCATAACGGAGTATGTGTAGTCTGTCGGGAACTTACTTCTTCAACATAGACACATGGAAAACATTGTGTACGCCAGAAAGTTCAGGTGGTAAGGCTAACCTGTAAGCCACATCACCAATCCTACTCACAATGTCGTACGGTCCAATGTATCTCCTAGACAATTTGCCCTTCTGTCCAAACCTCAAAGTTCCACGAGTTGGTGACACTTTCAAGAAAACCTTATCTCCTTCTTTGAACTGTAAATCCCGTCTGCGAGAATCTGCATAACTCTTCTGTCTACTCTGAGCCACTTTCAGACGTTCTTGGATCAACTTGACCTTGTCACTTGTCTCACTAACAATGGTCGGCCCATGGAACTGCGAGTACCAACTTCTTCCCAACAAACAGGTGTTCTACACCTTCTGCCATACAAAGCCTCAAAAAGTGCCATACCGATACTCGAGTGGAAACTGTTGTTGTAAGCGAACTCACACAACGGTAAGGCTTCATCCCACTGAGTCTTGAAATCTAACACACAAGCTCGAAGCATATCCTCAAGTGTCTGAATCGTCCTCTCTGACTGGCCATCGGTCTGTGGGTGATAGGCTGTGCTGAACTGTAACTTCGTACCCATAGACTCATGCAGTGTCTTCCAAAACCTCGAGACAAATCTACTGTCTCTATCGGATGTGATGGAAACTGGCTGCCCATGACGACTGACAATCTCTGTGACAAACAACAGTGCCAAAGGTAACATATGCATCTTCTTTCCAGTCTTCATCGGTAGGAAATGAGCTGACTTGGTGAGACGGTCCACTATGACCCAAATAGCATCATTGCCCTTACTAGTCTTTGGTAATCCCGATATGAAGTCCATGGTAATGTGCTCCCATTTCCATTCCGGAATCTCTAATGGTCGTAGTAACCCTGGAGGCTTCTGATGTTCTGCCTTGATCAACTGACATGTCATACAACGAGAGACGAAAGCTGCTATCTCTCTCTTCATGTTATTCCACCAAAATCTGCCCTTTAAGTTCTGGTACATCTTCGTACTGCCCGAGTGTATGGAATATTTGGTATTGTGAGCCTCAGACATGATATCATTCCTCAAGGTCCTCCAAGTTAGGCACACAGAGACGGTCTCGGTAACACAAAACTCGATCTACAACACGAAAATCCGGACGATCTGCTAAGTACTCAGAAATCTTAGCCAGCTCTGGGTCTTGCAACTGATTCCCTTTGATCTTCTGAATGAAAGAAGGCTCTAACACTGACATGTTTGCTAACATGACACCCTCTCTTAGTGGCTGAAAATCTACACCCAACTCTTCTAACTGCTGTACCACATAAGTTCCACGAAGACTGGCCATGCTAACCGACTTTCTACTCAAGGCATCTGCAACTACATTCGCCTTTCCCGGGTGATACTTAATTGGAAAATCATAGTCCTTGATATATTCCATCCATCTTCTCTGCCTCATGTTCAACTCCTTCTGAGAAAACAAGTACTGTAGACTACGGTGATCGGAGTGAACCTCAAACTTCTCTCCATAGAGGTAGTGTCTCCACATTTTCAAAGCTAAAACAACTGCGGCCAACTCGAGATCATGTGTTGCATAGTTCTTCTCATGATCCTTCAACTGCCGGGATCCATATGCAACTACCTTCCCATCTTGCATTAACACGCATCCAAGTCCAACATTGGAAGCATCGGTAAAAATGGTAAAACCGCCGCTCCCAGATGGCAAGTAAGGACTGGAGCTGTAGTCAATCTCTTCTTCAGCTCTTGGAAACTAGCTTCACACTTGTCTGTCCAAACATATGGTGCATCTTCCTTGTCAACTTCGTCAAAGGTGACGCAATCGACGAAAATCCTTGCACAAACCTCCGATAATATCCTGCCAATCCAAGAAAACTCCTGATTTCTGATGCATTCTTCGATCTATCCCAATTCATGACTGCCTCAATCTTGGACGGGTCCACTGATAATCCTTCCTTCGAGATGATATGACCCAAAAATGTGACTTGGTTCAACCAAAATTCACACTTACTAAGTTTTGTAAACAGTTGATTCTCCCTCAACAGCTGGGAGTGCTATCCTCAAATGTTCCTCATGCTCTTCTTTGGTCTTGGAATACACTAAAATATCATCAATAAACACCACTGTAAACTGATCCAAATACTCCGCAAATATTTTGTTCATCAATGCCATGAAAACTGCCGGTGCATTAGTCAAACCAAATGGCATCACTAGAAATTCATAGTGTCCATATCTTGTACGAAAGGCTGTTTTTGGTACATCTGAATCTCTAACTCTCAACTGATGGTAGCCTGACCTCAAATCAATCTTCGAAAAGTAAGCAGCTCCTTGCAACTGATCGAACAATTCATCTATCCTTGGCAATGGATATTTGTTTTTGATGGTCACTTGGTTCAATCTTCTATAGTCAATACACATTCTCATGGAACCATCCTTCTTCTTCACAAATAAAACTGGTGCTCCCCACGGTGACACACTAGGTCTCACAAAACCTTTGTCCAAAAGTTCTTGCAATTGCATCTTCAATTCTCCCAATTCTGCCGGGGCCATTCTATAAGGTGGGATAGATATCGGAGCGGTCCCCGGTAACAACTCGATAGTGAAGTCTATCTCTCTAATGGGTGGCAATCCTGGTATCTCCTCCGGGAAAACATCCGGAAACTCACAAACAATTGGAATCTCCTCCACCCCTTGGGACCGTTTATCCTCCGTGATAAACGCCAAATAACCCTCACAACCACTTTTTAGAAGTCTATCAGCCATCAATGCTGAAAGAAACCCTGCACCAGAATTACTCCTCTCTCCCTGAAACAACACCCCTGCTTGGGTCTCCTCTAACTTAAAAGTTAAGGTCTTATGGAAACAATCCATAGTAGCATGGTATCCTGCTAACCAATCCATCCCTAGGATGACATCAAAATCCTGCATCTCCAACAAAATGAGATCTGCCGGTAATACTACTTCTCCTATCATGACTGGACAACTAGGGTAAAAAGTTCTACAAACAACTTCCTTACCTAAAGGGGTAGTCACAGTCAGAACGAAACTCAACTCTCTAGCATGCACATCAATCAACTTAGCAAATTTTGGAGATAGGAATGAGTGAGTAGAGCCAGGGTCAAACAAAGCCTTAGCATCAAAACCACAGACGAGAAGTGTACCTTCCACTACATTGCCTTCAGCCTCTGCATCAGCTCTATTGACAGCATAGAGTTGTGCCCTCTGTGGTGGCCTGTTTTGTCCTTGCTGTTGCCTGCCTTGTTGTGCATTCCTGTTCTGATTCTGAGGACGCTGATTCTGATTTTGATTCTGTCCCTGCTGACGGGCCTGTTGTTGCTGTTGTTGCTGTGGCCTAAACTGTGGTTGAGGTGCCTGTTGTTGTAGTGGTCTTGCTTGATTCTGGACCACTAATGCATTCTGAGGTGGTGCCTGACGCTGTGCTCCTTGCTGCTGCCTATTATGTCTATCAGGCCTTGGACAATCCTTCATTTGGTGGTTCATGGAGCCACATCTAAAGCATGCTCCTGTAATAAAACGGCAATTGGCACTCTCATGGTTTTTCCCACAGTGGATACAAGCCACTGGATTCTGTGCATTCTGCTCCTGCCTTGGCCTTTTGTTCTGATTATTTCTTTGCTGATAGTTTTGCTGCTGGCCAAGCCTTTCCTTGGTTCTTGATGATCTTGTTGTGGAAGTTCTCAAATTTGTATGCTCTCTTGATGGCTTCTTCAAAGGTAACGGGTGGTACAACCCCGGTAGCATCCCTCTCAATAATCGGGTGAAGTCCCTCAAGGAACTTGGTTATCTTCTTCTCAATCATGTCTATCAGCTCTGGAGCATACCTTGACAATCTCTCAAATTTGGTAAGGTATTCGAGGACCGTCATGTTCCCTTGCACAAGTTGCTGAAATTCTGCTGCCTTTTGTCTCTTGACATGTGCAGGTACATATTTCTCTCCAAACTGTCTCTTGAAGTTAACCCAAGCTTCTGCATCAGCCATTGTCCGGTATTCTGCCTTGACGGTCTTCCACCAAATATCTGCTAAACCCACAAACATAGAGGCTGCAAGCTGTACACGTTCTACACCGGTACATATGAATATCTTAAATATGTTTTCGGTGTGCTCAAGCCAATCATCTGCTGCCATTGGATCCTCAGTCCCCAAAAATTCTTTCGGTCCTCTCTTCCTGAACCGCTCATACAACACATTAGGATCATTTCCTCTAATATTCACCGGACCAGGTGGTGCAACTGGGATTGGTTCCGTTCTCCTCTCTAATATCCCCAACAAATGTGCCTGCATTTGAGCTATCTCCCTAGCATGATCCTCGTCTTTCTTAAGCATCTGTTCTTGCAATCTGGTCTGCGTCTAATATGCTTGTGCTTGGAGCCTAGCCTGGTTCTCATTTGCCTGGCGTTGTTGGTCAATCATAGCCTGCATCATCTGTTGGAATTGGTTCTGCATGTTGTTGTCTTGTGGTTCCTCTGCAATAGGCTTTGTATTCTCACTGTTACTGGCAACGTGATTACTGTTTGCTGTTCTTTTGCGAGGTGGCATAACGCTGTAAAACAAATTGTTAGCACATACAAATCAAGTACAGGGTGGTCACACATTGCTCACATGATTCTATCAAACGAATCCTCGCCACGTACTTAAGATTTCTCGTTGCTTTTAATTGCCTGAAACATGTCCCGCTCTGATACCAGTCCTGTCGCGACCCCGGACCGGGAAACTAGGGGAAAGAGAGGATCCGAGTCCGGGAATCGGGACGGTGGTGGTGATGCCGCGCCACGTGCATCTCTTTGGCTAAACCGCACACGGAATTAAAAGAACATTTATCCGTGCACGTGATTTCCCACAGGGTTCCGCGGTGAGGATTATTTTTACACATCATCTCACATGTAACCATATCAAATATATCCTCAAGATTGCGGAAGCGTGTAGCAAACCATACTAATACCATTCAAATCCATAAACAAGACCGATTTATGGTTAACATGACAAGATATCAGGATGAGCAATGATCAAGCATATTTTCCCCAAAAGTAAAGTTAAGTATATTTACAAAATATCAGTTGATTAATGCCCCCAAAATAACGATCAACAAAGACCGTACACCCAAATGAACCTAAAATAAAGATAGCATAAATTCCCAAAGTGTATCGTTCTCAAGGCAAGGCCGAATGTCTACATGACATCATCGGCTTGCCACTCAATCACTCGCTGCGGTTCACCGACCGCCTCCTCCGGCTCCTCCTCAACGGCAATAAGCTCGGGACCTGAGTACCAAAATAAATGGATCAGACACGACGGTCTGGCAGGTGGGTGAAAAGATATAACAACAATTCAAAACAATGATGCCTTTAGAAACGTAGAAAAATTTAGACAAACAATGAATTTTCATAAAAGAATGATGCCTCATGTAAAAGAGATTCATATACGATGAAATCATGTAAAGGTACCAATGATTTGGGGACTAACAAGATGGCAACCACACAAAGCTAAATCCTCTCTCACAAAAGTGATAAGAGCACATCGGGACATTGACCTCAGTCACACGAAGTGAGGAGAATCAACGACGTTGACCTCAGTCACACGAGGTGAGGAGAATCAACGATTTTTATATAATAAATACATATAATACTCTGCGGGACCACGGTAGCGAACCGGGTATATCGGGGCGAGGCGGGAACCATGCTGCAGCGGGTATAATTGAAGGGGGATATCCAAACCGGTGGATCAAACCGATAAGGTTATCCAAGCTGAGTGATGCCGACTCATAGGTAACATGCGAAAATCAAAACAATTAATTACACATAACGGGGCGGGAACTCATAGGTACAAAACGTATAAAAGTCGGGACGGGTCTAAACAAATTAACAACATGGTAACACAATGTTCTCGGTTCGAGAGTACTCACAAATCACGATTGAAATCTCAAAATAGGGGATTGACTGAAAGTCAAATACAGATAGTTTCCAATATCTTTACAGGCTAACAAAAGGGGTTTCTAGAATTGAATCAGTGCGAATAGGGTCCCGTATGTCGGTTATGATGAAATTTTGGTACTCTTTAAGAGTTAGGGACATTCCGGGTCCTTATACACATTGGTCAATCTAGAAGACCTCATGGAATCTCCATGATGAGGTTCCTCCTTCTTCCGGACTTCATATAACGCCTTACATGGCATTGGGGCTCCATATGATACCCCCCCCCCCCCCCAAGCCTAAAAATATGTTTCAAACCCTTAGGCATTGACCCATGACAGACAGGCAGTTCGCTCGAGCGAACTGGGAGGTTCGCTCGGGCGAACAGCTCTCTGTTTGGGGTTCGCTCGAGCGGACTTTAAGGTTCGCTCGAGCGGACCTGTTCAGATTATGTTGGCTCGAGCGATCAGAGGGGTTGGCTCGAGCCAACGAGGTTCTGTGACGGGTTCGCTCGAGCGATGTGTCACGGTCGCTCGAGCGAACTGTCCAGAAACTCATTTTCTGAATACAGTCCGTTCCTTCATTTTCTCCTCCTTTCATCCTCCTATCATCCTCCTTTCATCCTCCTTTCATCCTCCTTTGGACATCCTTGTACATAAGCAATCAAGGGTCTCAAACCCTCCTTCTAACCCCTTTTCCATCCATCATTAATTCTTCTAACAACCATTCCAATAAATCATTCATTCCTCCATCACTTCCACTTCATTCAATGCAAGACATCTCCATTAGATAAAAATCCATAAATGATCGCAATGATCTAAAGCAAGACAGTAAAACATATGTTCTCCAATAGGACTATAAGTAGCCTAACATTATGCATGTTTCCAAAATCATGAAAACTCATAAAGATGACTTGGGTAAAAGCAATAAATGAGGGTTCAAATCTTTAATAGCAAGAAAACAAGAAATAAATCCATTCATCCACTTGCCTTGGGTCCAATGCAAATCAATTTGAGCTCTAATCACCTCTTAAGTCCACAATCAAACACCTATACACAAAACCCCCAAATCCAAACCCTAGAATATCAAAATCCAAGTAAAACAAGACGGAATTTCCCAATAAATGAAATGGAGTTTCCCTAGGGCTACACAAACAAGATTATAAAACTTTTAGGAAAATCACTTACAAAGAAGTTCTTCAAAAGGCAAGGTGTTGTCCAAAGGAAGTCTTGGAGTGGGCGGTTTTCTTCAAAGATGGTGTCAAGATGAAGCCCTTGAGATGAGGAAGAAGATTGTAGCCTCTAATTTTCCATTAGCACTAACTTAGTGGGGGATTGAAGATGAAGAAGCAAGAAAAAGGGTAAAGGAAAACCTTAGGGCTGGGATTTCTCTTCTCCTCTAGGGTTTTTGCCAGAAATGGGAAAAGGAGAAGAAGCTTTCTATATATAGTAAGTGAGGATGGGGCCCACAACTTAAAGGACTTCTCGGGCCCAAAACATGGTTTTCGGGGCTTCAAACGAATTCGACGAAGAAGACAAAGTTGATCGGCAAAATTTCTAGTTTCCAAAAAGTATATATTTTGCACATTTTGGTGACATTGAAATCGGTGTCCAGATTTTGGGTAAAAAGACCATTTTGCCCTCAATTAGTGAAAAATCGAGTTTAAGGTCCTCGAATGAGAACAATGTCAACATGAAAGTTGTAGGGATTAACAAGATAAGTCCAATGGGGTTAAAAACACGATTCTTGGAAATCATCGGTAAACCCCCAATCTCGCACAATTCGTAACAAGAACCCCCCAAAGGGTCCCACAAATAAAAAGGCTCTCCAAATTCCCCAAAGCTATTATAAAAGCTATTCTAATCCCCAACTAATCCAAAAACCACTAAACACACTAAAACTAAAACACAACTTAATCAACTCTAAACGAGGTCTCTCAGGTCGGGGTCTTACAGTTTTGAAGTGACAGAAGAGAGTCCATTGCTTCCTTCAAAACCAGAACAAGGGATGCCAGAGGTTGATCTGGAGGTAGAGACTCCTGCAACCAATTCTGACACGGTGGAGGAGGTATCTCATGCTTAGATTCCCTCCCCAGCAGCTCCGACTAGAAAGAGTTCTTTTGTTCCTCTTCTAACGGGGCATGACATGAGCAGCCGACCGAAGGAGCGGGGCGAATCTTCAGCTGGGCCATCTCTTCTTTTTGTGAAGAAGGTGGGGGCGCGGGTTTTGAGCTCTTGGATTGAGACTCTCCTTTTTGGACACTTGGATGCCGGATTTGGTATGATCCAGCATGTGCAGGAGATTTTCATTGATGCCGAAGACGTTGGTATGGACTTCGCAGGTGCCAGGCCAATCGTTGATAGGGTCATTGCACTGGGTGACAGGTGGTTTGAGACCATGAACTTCTCTGATGAACAGTTCTTTAAGGAGATGTTCTTGGATCCTACTAACAAGGCTAAGTCTGACCTGGATGAGGCTACACAGAGCAGGAAGCAGGTAGTCCGGGAGAAGAACTTGGAAGAGCTAACCATCATCTGGCTGAGACCTTAACATCCTTGATAGGGAGATCGATGAGGCCAGGAAACATCTTGAGCATTTGAAGGCACAAGTCGCTGCCAAGTGGGCTGCTATAACAGAGACTCGTGAAAGGGAGAATGCTTTGATTTGCCGGGTTGCAGATGCTGATCGAGTTCTCGAAAGGAAGTTTCAAGAGGACAAACAATGGCAAACTGCCTTGTTGGAATTTGAGATGACTTGAGAAGTCTTTTGATGAATTGAAGAATTTAGTATCTCAAGCATCATTTTGAGTTGGAATTATTGTCAACACAATGTCACAAGCATGATGTTAATAGGTTGGTGTTGATAGAGCTTAAAAGAAGAATAAGAGTTGAAACAGTTCAGGAATTCTGAATTCCTGAAGCAGAGTGGTCGGTCGACCGGGCACCCCATGCGGTCGACCGAGCAAAGAGAAACCTGCAGAAAAAGTTTCAGGTAGCTCCCAGTTATTTTCGTGACACAGTGTGTCGTCGGTCGACCGGGACCCCAGGATGTCGACCGAGCATGTCAATTATCTGCTTCCAGACAGTGTATGATGTCGACCGAGCAAGGCATGATGTCGACCGAGCACGGGAAGACAGAGTTGCGCAGAAACAGAAGTCTTGCACGAAAATTCAGCATTCTTATCTATTTCGTTTGGGACTCTTTCTAAACGAATTGTAGCCTATTATGAACTCTCTTAAAGGTTATCATAACCTATATAAAGGCATGTTTGGTTCGTTTTTAACAAGACACCAGAGAGAGAAAAAGAGAAGAGAAAAGAGAGAGAGTTTTGGAGAGAAGAGAGTGATGTTGCTGTTGCTGTATTATCAGAAGTTTCTACAGCAAGTGTGGACGAGGATGTGCTCTTGAAGATGGTGTTTCGTCCATAAGATAAGTGTCTCTCTGTTTATGCTTTAATTGTCAATTTGTAAGGGATTGAGAGAGAGAGATTGTAGAGGGGAAGGGCTATAGAAAAAGATTTCTACTTTTATTCTGTAGAACATCAAGTTGGTGCTTGGTGTCTGGGGTTTGGTGATCCTATCTGTTGGTGCAGATAAATTGTAAAGGGAGTCGGTGCTTCCTAGATAGTTGGTGCCATCTGAAACTAAAGGGAGTAGGTGCTTCCTAGATAGTTGGTGCTATCTGAAACTAAGGGTTGGTGCTCTTTGTCGTTGGTGCGACTAAATAGATTCAGATCTGTCCCGGATTGGTGTTCGGACAGTCTTTGAACCGTGGACGTAGCCTTTTGGTGAACCACGTTAAATCCGGTATCCTTGTGTGATTTGATTTGCTTTTGTTGTTAATTTGGACCTGTTTTTAAAGATTCACTGATTCACCCCCCCCCCCCCTCTCAGTGATCGCGATATCTAACAATTGGTATCAGAGCCTAAGGTTCCCTTGAAAAGCTTAACACGCTAAGGGTGATCTCTTGTCAAATCACATGGCAACCAATACAGGAAATAAGAAAGCATCTTTGTTTGATGGTTCTAATTACTCCTTCTGGAAGATCAGAATGCAGGCTTTCATTAAGTCACTTGGCTATGATGTATGGGAGACTGTCAGAGTCGGTTACAATATTGCCATTGTACCCAATGATGCTGCAAACGAAGAAGTTAGCAGACAACGACTCTAAGGCACAGAATGCACTCTTTAGTGGCCTTGTGGACAGCGAGCTGGTCAAAGTAATTGCATGCAAAACAGCCAAGGAAATATGGGACAAGTTGAAAAGCATTCATGAAGGAGATGAGAAGATCAAAGAAGCAAAATTGCAAACCCATCGCTCTCAATTTGAATCTCTTCGCATGGAGGAAAGCGAGAATGTTGACTCATATTTGCAACGAGTGAATGAAGTCACGAATGACATTCGTGGACTAGGGGAGGAGATTAAAGAACCAGTCATCGTCAAAAAGGTTCTAAGATCTCTTCTTCCCTGGTTTGATTCAAAAGTCTCAGCCATAGAAGAAGCCAAGGATCTGAATGAATTTTCCATGGATGAGTTGCATGGTTCACTCACTGCCTATGAGATGCGCATAGGTAAGACGTCTTCATCTGATAGAGAAGCGGCCTTCAAAGTTCAGAAAAAGGGAAAAGAGACTGCTGGTCATGATTCTGATACTGATGATGATGAGCTTGAGGCTCAATTTGTTAGAAAGCTGAAGAAAGGAAGCAATGGAAAGTACAAAGGGAAGCTACCCTTTAAATGCTTCAATTGTGGCGGTGTTGGTCACTTTGCTGCGAAGTGTCCGCTGAAAGAAAATAATGATGATGACTCTTATGTCGATAAGAGTAAGTGGAAGAAAATTTTCAGAAAGAGGGGCAAAGCAAAAAGCTTCATCAGTCAATATAATGATAGCACATCTGAAACTTCAGACGATGATGAATCAGCCGAGGCAACTGAAGCTCTCTTCATGGTTACCGTTGAAGAAGAAGAGGAGCAAGAGCCGGAAGAGGAAGAGGAGGCTGAGGTCAATCTCGAAGAAGAACTCATTGCCGCACTTGAGGAGCTTAGCATGGAACGAAAAACAAGTAAGAAAAATCTGAAACTTCTTCATGAATCTGAAAGTTCAATTATTGCTTTGAAAACTCAAGTTGAAGAATATAAAAGAATGGTGGAAGTCCTTCAAAATCAAATAAGTATCAAAAAGGAAGAGGCTATGAAACTTGAAACTGAAATCGCTAGAGCAAAGGCTGAAAACTTGGAAAATAGCCGAAAACTCAAAGCACTCCAAGCGATTGAAGGGACAATGAAACTCAATGAAATTCTGAAAGTTCAAAAGCCCTTCCACAATAAATTTGGTATTGGATTTGAAACCGGAGAGTCCTCTAAAGCTGCACCTTCTTTGTTTATGAAACAAAGTGCCATACCTCTCAAGGCTACAAAGCATCAAATTCAGCCTAGTAATGAGACGGTCAATAAGAAAAGGTTTGTGGAGTTTAACCAGCCACCTAAGAAAGGAAGAATGTTCAGATTCTATGGTTATTGCTATCATTGTAATAGATATGGACATAAAAGAGCTGATTGCAAATTCTATGTTAGAAACAGCCCATTTGCGACTAGGAATCCTTTTTCAATCCTAAACAGCCACAAAATTGAGTGCTATATGTCTCATAATTATGGACATTTGGCTAGGGATTGTAGGTTGCCTATTGCTAACCAATTTCAGGTTGAAAAGAAACCCAAGTTAGTTAAGGCATGGAGGGCAAAGAAAAGGAAAGATAATTCCAAAGAATCTCTCATTGTGCAAACGGCATTCAATGCACAAAAGAAGACAGCACCATGGGTCCTTGATAGTGGTTGTTCAAGCCATATGACAGGTGATAAGGAAAAATTCGTCAAATTACAGCACTATGAAGGCGGATCAGTGAAGTTTGGTAACAATGATGGTGCCAAAATCTGCGGAAAAGGTGTTGTTCAGCTAAAGGCAAACAAGATCAGATCAGACGAGGTCTTATATGTGTCTGGACTAAGACACAACTTGCTTAGTGTGAGCCAGATCTGTGACAAAGGCCACGAAGTTGTCTTCACTAAGAATGGTTTTGCTATCAAGAAGTGTAGCAACGGCAAAACAGTGGCTACTGGATCTAGGACTGCTGGAAATCTCTATACATTGTCAGATGGAGCTGAAAAGACTTTCTTGATGAGTCGGACAGAGGAAAGTTGGTTGTGGCACAAACGCCTTGGGCATCTAAACTTTGATAACATGTCAAAGATTTGCAAATCAAAGGCTGTCAAAGGTATGTCTACAGTTGAAAAGCCTTCCAACCCCATTTGCGATTCTTGTCAAAAGGGAAAGCAAACGAGGGTTATGTTCAAGTCAAAGGAGCATCATTCAAAGAAACCTCTTGAGCTAGTGCACACTGATCTCTGTGGACCGATGCGAACTCAAAGCACCAATGGAGATAAGTATTTTATGTTATGCATTGATGATTATACTCGTATGTCATGGGTATTGTTTCTTAAGCATAAACATCAAGCACTTGATCGTTTTAAAGTGTTTAAAGCACAGGTTGAAAATATGCTTGGAAAACGTATCAAGATTTTAAGGTCTGATCGAGGCGGTGAATTCACATCTGAAGAGTTCACTAACTATTGTGAGCACCATGGCATTCAAAGACAGTATTCAGCCCCTAGAACTCCACAACAAAATGGAGTTGTGGAACGGAAAAATCGCACCGTGCAAGAGATGGCTCGCACAATGCTAACTGAGAGTAAGCTAGCTGACAAATACTGGAAGGAGGCAATCCATACGGCTGTATACATTCAGAATCGATGCTTGATCAGGCCACATGAAGACAAAACTCCTTATGAGCTATGGTTTGGGAGAAAAGCAACAGTCAAGCACTTCAGAGTCTTCGGTAGCAGGTGTTACATCAAGCGTCTTGAACAAAATCCGGGCAAATTTGATGAAAGAGCTGATGAAGGAATATTTCTGGGTTATTCCTCATCTAGTAAGGCTTACAGATGTCTTAACAAAAGGACCAGAAAAATCATAGAAAGTGCCGATGTTAGAATTGATGAAAACTATGAATCAAAGAATGGAACTCATTATGACAGTCCCGTTTATGAGGACTCGAGTGAGATTGATGATGAAGTGGCTAAACCTAATGATTCTGAGAAATCAAAGGATGACTCAAAGGATGCTACATCTAGAAAGAAAAGCACTTGGATAGAGCAACACCCTAAGGATCAAATCATTGGAGATCCTGAGGTCGGTGTTAAAACAAGACAAAGTGTAGTTAGCAATTACTCACTTGTGTCCACCATTGAACCCAAGACTGTGGCTGAAGCCAGTCTCGATGAAAGTTGGTTGAAAGCTATGCATGAGGAGTTGGAGCAAATTGAGAAGAACTCCACATGGGAACTAGTTTCTAGACCTACCGATAAGAATGTTATTGGTACTAAATGGGTCTTTCGGAATAAGCTGAATGAAGATGGTCAGGTCATACGAAACAAAGCAAGGTTAGTTTGTAAAGGCTATGCTCAAGTTGAAGGCATAGATTTTGAAGAGACCTTTGCACCGGTGGCTCGTCTGGAAGCCATTCGTATGTTTCTTGCATTGGCTGCATACAAAACCTTCAAGGTATTTCAGATGGATGTAAAGTCAGCCTTCTTGAATGGATTACTTGAAGAAGAGGTCTACATTGAGCAACCTGATGGTTTTCTTATTAGCGAAAATTCAGACCTAGTGTGCAAGTTGAAAAAGGCTCTTTATGGGCTGAAACAAGCGCCAAGGGCGTGGTATGCAAGGCTGGACCTATATCTCCGCAAGATCGTTTTTGGAAAAGGACTGGTTGATAGCAATCTTTATGTCAAAACAGAGTTGAACAAACAGCTGGTTGTTATTGTTTATGTCGATGACATAATCTTTGGTGGCAACGATGAAGAAATGTGCAGGAATTTCGCTGAAGAGATGAAGAAAGAATTTGAGATGTCAATGCTTGGAGAACTAAAGTTCTTCCTTGGTTTACAAGTTCAGTAGCTGAAACATGGTATCTTCATATCACAGATGAAATACATCAAGGAAATGCTGAAGCGATTTAACATGGAAGACAGCAAGCCAGTGAGCACACCAATGACAACGAACACAAAGCTAAGCAAAGATGATAAGGGTTCGTCCGTTGATCACACCACTTATCGTTCTATGATAGGAAGCTTGCTTTATTTGACTGCTACAAGACCGGATCTTCTGCAAGCAGTGTGTATGGTGGCTCGATTTCAAGCATCACCAACTAAGACGCACCTCACAGCAGTAAAAAGGATATTTCGATATCTGAAAGGTACCATGGAGCTTGGCATTTGGTATCCTAAAGGCAAATCCTTCACTCTTGTTGCATACTCTGACGCCGATTGGGCTGGATGTATAGATGATCGCAAGAGTACAAGCGGTGGTGCATTCTATCTCGGTGAAAGGTTGGTGGCATGGCATAGTAAGAAACAAGATTCAGTATCCCTTTCTACAGCGGAAGCGGAATATATTGCAGCGGCAACTTGTTGTACGCAAGTGTTATGGATGCGGCAAATGCTCTCTGATATAGGAGTTCCGACAACAGAGCCTACGCCGATCCTCTGTGACAACACAAGTGCAATTTGTTAGATCTCGTGATCACTGAGAGGGGGGGGTGAATCAGTGATCTCTTTTAAACAGGTCCTTGCTAACAACAATTCAAATCAAACCACACAATTGACACCAGATTTTACGTGGTTCACCAAAAGGCTACGTCCACGGTTCAATCCCGTCCGAACAACAATCCGGTACAGGTCTGAATCTTATTTAGTCGCACCGACGACAAAGAGCACCAACCCTTAAATTCAGATAGCACCAACTATCTAGGAAGCACCGACTCCCTTAGGTTTCAGATAGCACCAACTATCTAGGAAGCACCGACTCCCTTAGGTTTCAGATAGCACCAACTATCTAGGAAGCTACAACTCCCTTTACAATTTGTCTGCACCCACAGACAGGATCACCAAACCCCAAAAACACCAAGCACCAACTTGATGATTACAGCAAAGAAGATAAACTGATCTACAGCCCTTTCCCCTCTACAATTCTCTCTCTCTCAATCCCTTACAAATAGAAATCTAAAGCATAAAAGAGAGACTTATCTTATGAACGAAAATACCATCTTCATGAGGCTTCAAATTCGTCCACACTTGCTGTAGAAAGTTGCTCCACAACAGCAAGACACAAGCACCTTCTTCTCCAAGCACTCTTCTCTCCAAAACTCTCTCAAACTCTTCTTTCTTTGATGCTTGTTATTGAAAACGAGATTAGGAGTGTTTATATAGGTTTTAGCAACCCCAAAGAGTGTCCAAAATAGGCTACAATTCGTTTAGAAAGAGTCCCAAACGAATTACCAAAAATTCCTAACTTTTAGCAAAAGACTTCTAATTCTGCAATACTTGCTGTCTGTGTGTGCTCGGTCGACATCATACTTTGCTCGGTCGACCGGGTGAACTGGGCGCCTGACGAACTTTCAAAAGTTGTAAGTTGTCAAATTCTGGAACCCGAGCTCGGTCGACATCCTGGAAGCCTCGGTCGACCGCGTGACCTCTGTGTCAAAAATAACTGTAAGCTCTGATTTTGCACTTTCTTCATGCTCGGTCGACCGGTCAGGGAGCTCGGTCGACCGGGTACACTGCACCTGGAAAAACTGATTTTCTTCACTGTTTTCCTTTTTCATTCTTCTTGAGCTCTATCACTTCCACTCTTTCAACACATGATTGAGACATAGTGTTGACAATAATTCCAATACAATTTGATGCTTGAGACACCAAACACACCAATGCTTCAAGATTCAACTCAATGCATCTCAAATTCCAACAATCTCCCCCTTTGGAATTGTTGGCAACACTTGGAACTTCAACACAGACACTTGGAACATGTTGTCATCATAGAGCCTTTTTAGAACAATAAACTCCCCTTGGAACATGATCTTCTCATTCACTATCTTGATACCAATTTTCATTCCAATCTTCCATCTTCCTCATGCTATCATATTTCCATCTTCTTAGCATAAGACTAACTTCAACATGCATATAGTCTTCTCAGCATAACTTGATACCAATCTCCAGATAACCTTCTCAAGATGACATGCATATCAACCTTTCCATGCATAATCTTCTCCCCCTTTGACAATAATTCCAAAGGGACCAATCTAGGAGCAAATAAGATTTTAAACGAATTCATTGCTCCCCCTTTCTGGCACATCTCCTAAGGTGTAGGAGAATGAGTAACTCCTAATTTCTTTCGGAGATACTCGAAGACTTCCTTTGGCAAAGGTTTTGTGAAGATATCAGCCACTTGCTCAGTAGTAGGAACGTATTCCAACTTTACCTCACCATCTGCAACTTTATCCTTGAGAAAGTGATAGCGGATTGCAACATGCTTAGTCCTTGAATGCTGAACTGGATTCTTGGAGATATGAATTGCACTAGTGTTATCACAGAGGATCGGCGTAGGATCTGTTGTTGGAACTCCTAAATCAGAGAGCATTTGCCGCATCCATAACACTTGCGTACAACAAGTTGCCGCTGCAATATATTCTGCTTCCGCTGTCGAAAGTGAGACGGAGTCTTGCTTCTTGCTGTGCCAAGCTACCAATCTATCACCAAGATAGAATGCACCACCACTTGTACTCTTGCGATCATCTACGCAACCAGCCCAATCGGCGTCTGAGTATGCGACAAGAGTAAAGGATTTACCTTTAGGATACCATATTCCAAGCTCCATAGTACCTTTTAGATATCGAAATATCCTTTTCACTGCTGTAAGGTGCGTCTCAGTTGGTGATGCTTGAAATCGAGCCACCATACATACTGCTTGTAGAAGATCTGGTCTTGTAGCAGTCAAGTAAAGCAAGCTTCCTATCATAGAACGATAGGTGGTGTGATCAACGGACGAAGCCTTATCATCTTTGCTAAGTTTCGTGTTCGTTGTCATTGGCGTGCTCACGGGCTTGCTGTCTTCCATGTTAAAACGCTTCAGCATTTCCTTTATATATTTCATCTGAGATATAAAAATACCATTTTTCAGCTGCTGAACTTGTAATCCTAGGAAGAACTTTAGCTCTCCAAGCATAGACATCTCAAATTCTTTCGTCATATCTTCAGCAAAAATCCTGCACATATTCTCATCATTGCCTCCAAATATTATGTCATCAACATAAACAATAACCACCAGCTGTTTGCTTGAATCAGATTTGACATACAGATTGCTATCAACTAGTCCTTTTCCAAAACCAATCTTGCGAAGATAAAGATCCAGCCTTGCATACCATGCCCTTGGCGCCTGTTTCAGTCCATATAGAGCCTTCTTCAGCTTGCAAACTAAGTCTGAATTTTTGCTAATTAGAAAGCCATCAGGTTGCTCAATGTAGACCTCTTCTTCAAGTAAACCATTCAAGAAAGCTGACTTAACATCCATCTGAAATACCTTGAAGGTTTTATAGGCAGCCAATGCAAGAAACATACGAATGGCTTCCAGACGAGCCACCGGTGCAAAGGTCTCTTCAAAATCTATGCCTTCAACTTGTGCATAGCCTTTACAAACCAACCTTGCCTTGTTTCGTATGACCTGACCATCTTCATTCAGCTTGTTCCGAAAGACCCATTTTGTACCAATCACATTCTTATCAGTAGGTCTAGGGACTAGTTCCCATGTGGAGTTTTTCTCAATCTGCTCCAACTCCTCATGCATAGCTTTTAACCAGCTTTCATCTAGACTAGCTTCAGCTACTGTCTTGGGCTCAATGGTGGACACAAGTGAGTAATTGCTAACTACACTTTGTCTAGTTTTTACACCGGCCTCAGGATCTCCAATGATTTGATCCTTAGGGTGTTGCTCTACCCAAGTACTTTTCTTTCTAGGAGAAGTATCCTCTGAATCATCTTTTGCCTTTTCAGAATCAGGTTCAGCCACTTCATCATCAATCTCACTCGAGTCCTCATACACTGGACTGTCATTATGAGTTACCTTCTTTGACTCATGGTTTTCATCAATTCTAACATCAGCACTTTCAATAATTTTTCTGGTCCTTTTGTTAAGGCATCTGTAAGCTTTACTAGAGGATGAGTAACCCAGAAAAATACCTTCATCGGCTCTTTCTTCAAATTTGCCCGGATTTTGTTCGAGCCGCTTGATGTAACACTTGCTACCGAAGACTCTGAAGTGCTTGACTGTAGCTTTTCTTCCAAACCATAGCTCATAAGGTGTTTTATCTTCATGTGGCCTGATCAAGCAACGATTCTGAATATAAACAGCCGTATGAATCGCCTCTTTCCAATACTTATCAGCCATCTTACTTTCAACCAGCATGGTGCGTGCCATTTCTTGCACAGTGCGGTTCTTGCGCTCAACAACTCCATTCTGCTGTGGAGTTCTAGGGGCTGAGTATTGTCTTTGGATGCCATGATGTTCACAATACTTAGTGAATTCATCAGATGTGAATTCGCCTCCACGATCAGACCTTAGCGTCTTGATCTGCTTCCCTAGCATGTTTTCAACCTGTGCTTTAAACACTTTGAACCGATCAAGTGCTTGATGTTTATGCTTAAGAAATAATACCCATGTCATGCGAGTAAAATCATCAATGCAAAGCATAAAATACTTATCTCCATTGGTGCTTTGAGTCCGCATCGGTCCACAGAGATCAGTGTGTACCAGCTCAAGAGGTTTCTTCGTATGATGCTCCTTCGTCTTGAACATTACCCTCGTTTGCTTTCCCTTTTGACAAGAGTCACAAATGGGGTTTGAAGGCTTTTCAACTGTAGCCATACCTCTAACAGCCTTTGAATTGCAAATCTTTGACATGTTGCCAAAGTTTAGATGCCCAAGGCGTTTGTGCCACAACCAACTCTCTTCTGACCGACTCAATAAGCATGTCTTTTCAGCTCCATCTGACAAGGTGTAAAGATTTCCAGCTGTCCTTGACCCAGTAGCCACTGTTTTGCCGTTGCTACTCTTCTTGATAGCAAACCCATTCTTTGTAAAAACAATTTCGTGGCCCTTATCACAGATCTGGCTCACACTCAACAGATTGTGTCTCAATCCAGACACATATAAGACCTCTTCAGATCTGATCTTGTTTGCCATCAGCTGAACAACACCTTTTCCAACAATTTTGGCACCATCATTGTTACCAAACTTTACCGAACCACCTTCATAGTGCTGTAACTTGATGAATTTTTCTTTATCACCAGTCATATGACTCGAACAGCCACTATCAAGGACCCATGGTGTTGTCTTCTTTTGTGCATTGAAAGCGGTTTGCACAATGAGAGATTTCTTGCCTTTTTCTGCACTTTTCTTTGCCCTCCAAGTTTTGACTAACTTGGGTTTCTTTTCAACCTGAATTGGTTTAGCAGTAGGCAGCCTACAATCCCTAGCCATGTGTCCAAAATTATGACACTTGTAGCACTCAATATTGTGGCTATTTAGGATTGAGAAAGGGTTCCTTCTCACAACTGGGCTGTTTCTCACATAGAATTTACAATCTGCCCTTCTATGTCCATACCTATTGCAATGATAACAATAGCCATAAAATTTGTATCTTTTATATGGCTGGTTAGGCTTCATGTCCTTTCTCACTTGAATGGGCTCTTTTCTAGGCAGTGTGGGCTTCACAGAATTGGAAGGTGTAGTAACTTGCTTTACAAACACCGTCTCTACAGAAGGTGTAACCTTAGAAGATTCTCCATTCTCAAATCCTATTCCAAATCTGAAGTGAGGGGGTCTTTGAACTTTCAAAATTTCATTCAGCTTCAATGTACCATTGATAGCTTGAAACTCCTTGAGCTTTTGTTTCATTTGCATATTTTCAGTCCTTGCTCCAAGGATTTCATTCTCAAGTTTCATCACTTCCTCAGTTTTGGTACAGATTTGTATTTCTAGGACATCTACCATTCTTTTATACTCTTCTAATTCAGTTTTCAAAGCAATAACTGAAATTTCAGATTCATGAAGAAGTTTCAGATTTTTCTTACTTGATCTTCGCTCCTTGCTAAGCTCCTCAAGTGCAGCAATGAGCTCTTCTTCAAGATTCACTTCAGCCTCCTCTTCGTTTTCCAGCTCTTGCTCATCGTCTTCTTCAATAGTAACCATGAAGAGTGCTTCAGTCGCCTCGACTGATTCATCATCGTCCGAAGATTCAGACGTGCTGTCATTATGCTGACTGATGAAGCTCTTTGCTTTGCCCTTCTTTCTGAAATTCTTCTTCCATTTACTCTTATCAACATAAGAGTCATTATCATTGTCTTCTTTCAGCGGGCACTTCGCAGCAAAGTGGCCAACACCGCCACAATTGAAGCATTTAAAGGGTAGCTTCCCTTTATACTTGCCATTGCTTCCTTTCTTCAGCCTTCTAATAAATTGAGCCTCAAGCTCATCATCATCAGAATCATGACCAGCAATCTCTTTTGCCTTTTTCTGAACTTTGAAGGCCGCTTCTCTATCCGATGAAGACGTCTTACCTATGCGCATCTCATAGGCAGTGAGAGAACCATGCAGCTCATCCATTGAAAACTCGTTCAGATCTTTGGCTTCTTCTATGGCTGAGACTTTAGAATCAAACCGGGGAAGGAGAGATCTTAGAACCTTTTTGACGATGACTGGTTCTTTAATCTCCTCTCCTAGTCCACGAATGTCATTCGTGACTTCATTCACCCGTTGCATGTAAGAATCAACATTCTCGTTATCCTCCATGCGAAGAGACTCAAATTGGGAGCGATGAGTTTGCAATTTCGCTTCTTTGATTTTCTCATCTCCTTCATGGATGCTTTTCAGCTTATCCCAGATTTCCTTGGCTGTCTTGCATGCTATAACTTTGATCAGCTCGCTGTCAACAAGGCCGCTAAAGAGTGCATTCTGCGCCTTAGAGTCGTTGTCTGCTAACTTCTTCGTTGCAGCATCAGTGGGTACAATGGCAGAATTGTAACCGACTCTGACAGTCTCCCAGACATCATAGCCAAGAGATTTGATGAAGGCCTGCATTCTAATCTTCCAAAAGCTGTAATTAGAACCATCAAACAACGGTGCTTTCATAATCGCTGTGCTGGTTGCCATGTGATTTGACAAAGATCACCCTTAGCGTGTTAAGCTTATCAAGGGAAACCTTACGCTCTGATACCAATTGTTAGATCTCGTGATCACTGAGAGGGGGGGGTGAATCAGTGATCTCTTTTAAACAGGTCCTTGCTAACAACAATTCAAATCAAACCACACAATTGACACCAGATTTTACGTGGTTCACCAAAAGGCTACGTCCACGGTTCAATCCCGTCCGAACAACAATCCGGTACAGGTCTGAATCTTATTTAGTCGCACCGACGACAAAGAGCACCAACCCTTAAATTCAGATAGCACCAACTATCTAGGAAGCACCGACTCCCTTAGGTTTCAGATAGCACCAACTATCTAGGAAGCACCGACTCCCTTAGGTTTCAGATAGCACCAACTATCTAGGAAGCTACAACTCCCTTTACAATTTGTCTGCACCCACAGACAGGATCACCAAACCCCAAAACACCAAGCACCAACTTGATGATTACAGCAAAGAAGATAAACTGATCTACAGCCCTTTCCCCTCTACAATTCTCTCTCTCTCAATCCCTTACAAATAGAAATCTAAAGCATAAAAGAGAGACTTATCTTATGAACGAAAATACCATCTTCATGAGGCTTCAAATTCGTCCACACTTGCTGTAGAAAGTTGCTCCACAACAGCAAGACACAAGCACCTTCTTCTCCAAGCACTCTTCTCTCCAAAACTCTCTCAAACTCTTCTTTCTTTGATGCTTGTTCTTGAAAACGAGATTAGGAGTGTTTATATAGGTTTTAGCAACCCCAAAGAGTGTCCAAAATAGGCTACAATTCGTTTAGAAAGAGTCCCAAACGAATTACCAAAAATTCCTAACTTTTAGCAAAAGACTTCTAATTCTGCAATACTTGCTGTCTGTGTGTGCTCGGTCGACATCATACTTTGCTCGGTCGACCGGGTGAACTGGGCGCCTGACGAACTTTCAAAAGTTGTAAGTTGTCAAATTCTGGAACCCGAGCTCGGTCGACATCCTGGAAGCCTCGGTCGACCGCGTGACCTCTGTGTCAAAAATAACTGTAAGCTCTGATTTTGCACTTTCTTCATGCTCGGTCGACCGGTCAGGGAGCTCGGTCGACCGGGTACACTGCACCTGGAAAAACTGATTTTCTTCACTGTTTTCCTTTTTCATTCTTCTTGAGCTCTATCACTTCCACTCTTTCAACACATGATTGAGACATAGTGTTGACAATAATTCCAATACAATTTGATGCTTGAGACACCAAACACACCAATGCTTCAAGATTCAACTCAATGCATCTCAAATTCCAACACAATTCACATCTCCAAGAATCCTGTTCAACATTCTAGAACGAAGCATGTAGCAATTCGCTATCACTTTCTCAAGGAAAAGGTTGCAGATGGTGAGGTAAAGTTGGAATATGTCCCAACTACTAAGCAAGTTGCTGATATCTTCACAAAACCTCTGCCAAAAGAAGTCTTCGAGTATCTCCGAAAAAAATTAGGAGTTACTCACTCTCCTAATCCTTAGGAGTTGTGCTTGAAAGGGGGAGCAAAGTATTCTTTGAATATCCTATTCGCTCCTTCGTTGGTCCCTTTGGACTTGTTGTCAAAGGGGGAGAAAGACTTAAGCTAGGAGAAAGCTATGCTTAGAAGAAGTTATTCTATGATAACTTTGGGGAGATTGGTATCAAGAGTGTTAGAGATCTTGATTTTTTGATTTTTTTTAAAAAGACAGGGGGAGACTATGGTTCTGAAGAAACTTCATGAAGATCAACTAGTTTAAACGTGTTTCAAGTGTTGAAGTTCCAATAGTGTTGCCAACAATTCCAAAGGGGGAGATTGTTGGAATTTGAGATGACCTGAGAAGTCTTTTGATGAATTGAAGAATTTAGTATCTCAAGCATCATTTTGAGTTGGAATTATTGTCAACACAATGTCACAAGCATGATGTTAATAGGTTGGTGTTGATAGAGCTTAAAAGAAGAATAAGAGTTGAAACAGTTCAGGAATTCAGAATTCCTGAAACAGAGTGGTCCGGTCGACCGGGCACCCCATGCGGTCGACCGAGCAAAGAGAAACCTGCAGAAAAGTTTCAGGTAGCTCCCAGTTATTTTCGTGACACAGTGTGTCGTCGGTCGACCGGGACCCCAGGATGTCGATCCGAGCATGTCAGTTATCTGCTTACAGACTGTGTATGATGTCGACCGAGCAAGGCATGATGTCGACCGAGCACGGGAAGACAGAGTTGCGCAGAAACAGAAGTCTTACACGAAAATTCAGCATTCTTATCTATTTCGTTTGGGACTCTTTCTAAACGAATTGTAGCCTATTTTGAACACTCTTAAAGGTTACTATAACCTATATAAAGGCATGTTGGTTCGTTTTTAACAAGACACCAGAGAGAGAAGAAGAGAAGAGAAAAGAGAGAGAGTTTTGGAGAGAAGAGAGTGCTGTTGCTGTGTGCAGTATTATCAGAAGTTTCTACAGCAAGTGTGGACGAGGATGTGCTCTTGAAGATGGTGTTTCGTCCATAAGATAAGTGTCTCTCTGTTTATGCTTTAATTGTCAATTTGTAAGGGATTGAGAGAGAGAGATTGTAGAGGGGAAGGGCTATAGAAAAAGGTTTCTACTTTTATTCTGTAGAACATCAAGTTGGTGCTTGGTGTCTGGGGTTTGGTGATCCTATCTGTTGGTGCAGATAAATTGTAAAGGGAGTCGGTGCTTCCTAGATAGTTGGTGCTATCTGAAACTAAAGGGAGTAGGTGCTTCCTAGATAGTTGGTGCTATCTGAAACTAAGGGTTGGTGCTCTTTGTCGTTGGTGCGACTAAATAGATTCAGATCTGTCCCGGATTGGTGTTCGGACAGTCTTTGAACCGTGGACGTAGCCTTTTGGTGAACCACGTTAAATCTGGTGTCCTTGTGTGATTTGATTTGCTTTTATTATTAATTTGGACCTGTTTTTAAAGAATCACTGATTCACCCCCCCCCCCTCTCAGTGATCGCGATATCTAACATGCCTACCCCAGCATCTCATGGCAAGTTCCCGGTGTGAAAGAAGGGTTACAGCCTACCCCAGTATCTCATGGCAAGTTCCTGAAGAAGCGTGCCCTGGAAAATCTGAAGGCTGAGGCCAAAAGTTTGCTCGAGGAGCTAAAACTTTGGCTAAATGCCATTTTTGGCTGAGTTCCTGATTTGTTGTAGCAGAAACTATCCTTCTCTTCTTCTTTTTTTTGGTACCACATGTATTTTTTGGTACTTTTTTTTGTAGTGCTTGTTAACACTCTTTTTTTGTACCGCATGTATTTTTTGGTACTCTTTTTTTGTTTTCCCTATGCTCACTTAAATCTTTTTGTGATGAAAGTAATTGCTAAATGGGATACTTTCTTTTTTTGTTTTCCCTACGCTCACTTAAATCTTTTTGTGATGAAAGTAATTGCTAAATGGGATTTGAGCAAAAGCTTGTCATTTTATGAAAATCTTTTGTCAAATGATTGTTTTGGCATGGGAGCCAGATTTTGTTTGTGGCATGGAAGCCGGTTTTGGCATTGATAGCCGATTCTGGTGGCATTGATAGCCGAGTTTGTGGCATTGATAGCCGGTTTGGTGGCATTGATAGCTGGTTTTGGTGTGTTGGCGTGAAAGCCAGTTTTTTTTTTTTTGTGGCATCTATAACCTGTTTGTTTGTGGCATCTATAGCCGGTTTGGGTGGCATCTATAGCCGGTTTGGTGGCATTGATAGCCAATTTTGGTGGCATTGATAGCCGAGTTTGTGGCATTGATAGCCGGTTTGGTGGTATTGATAGCCGAGCTTGTGGATTTGATAGCCGGTTGGTGGCATTGATAGCCGGGTTGGCATGAGAGCCAATTTTTTATGGCATTGATAGCCGGGTTTTTTTAAAGCCAAGTTTTCATTTGTTGGCGTGAAAGCTAGTTTTTTTTTATTTTATTTGTGGCATCTATAGCCGGTTTGTTTTGTGGTATCTATAGCCAGTTTGGTGACATTGATAGCCGATTCTGGTTTTTAAAAATGAAAGTATTAACTAAATACCGCCTCCCTGCTGAATGGTCTTGCAAGTATCGATGGAATGTCGTATCCTTGCTCATTCGGTTGCGAGTATCGATGGAATGTCGCCTCCTCGCGGGTTTGGGTGCGAGTATCGATAGAATGTCGCATCCTTGCTTTTCAAAAATTTGGTTTTGCGGGTACTGACTTGATGTCGTTTCCCCACTATTTTGAAATTTGCGGTTTTTTCGAACCTTTGGGTTGTGGATATCAACTGAAATGTTGCATCTCCACGATTTCTTGGTTTTCTCGAACCTTTGAAATTTGGGTTGTGGATATCAACTGAAATGTTCGGTCTCCACGGTTTTTTTTTATTTTGCAAGTATCTACGAAATGTCACTTCCCTTCGATTTTGGAAACGTTAAACGTGGTTCGCATTCTTCCAATTTGTGCGAGTATCGACTAAGCGTCGCTTCCCCGCGATTTTTTTAAAAACCATTTTTTTTTGTATAAGACACGAGGGTCATAAGTTTTGACCTAAAACAATTTTGGCGGTAAAAGGCAGTGGACTAAGGTGGAAATCCCTGAATCCAAATTTTGTTTCAAACCATGAATTTTGGGTTCAAGGGTTGAAAATTTTGGTCAAATTAGGGAAAGGTTCTTAAACTTGAATTTTTGAACAATGAAACGGTGAAAGTATGCATTGTTTGAATTTCAACATTTGATATGAAAATTCTAAAAAGAGTAGGTTTGACGAGCGAGTACCTGGAAACCGATTTTTGGCCGTACAAGCATTGCTCTTACCCAGTTGGGTAAGTCTTCAAGGGTAGTACTGCTTTAAGAACTTGCCGTTGATGGGCAGCATACATCTGTCACCCTCCATGTTTAGGAGTGCGAATCACCGTTAGAGAAAGTCTTGTCGATGACATAGGGTCCCTCCAATTTTCGCTCAAACTTGCCTTTGGACTTGTGAGCGAAGACCATTGGTCTTTTTACCGCAAGAACTAAGTCACCCTTTTGTAGGCGCGTTGCCTGACCTTTTTATCGAAAGATCCTACCATGCGTGCTTGCTAAAGTTTAATGCTTTGTCGAGCTTCGAGCCGTCTCTCATCGAGATTGTCCAGCTCATGGAGTCGTAATTTGTCATTGCTTTCTTGAGTCATGTCATTTTACAAAGATACCCTCAGGGAAGGAATTTGTACTTCTAAGGGTACGACAGCTTCGCATCCATAGACCAAGGAGAATGGTGTGCTATGGGTTGGTCCTCGAACGGTGGTTCGAAAGGCCCACAAAGCTTCATACAGTTGTCACTCATGTCTCTTTTGTGACTAGAGACCATTTTCTTGAGGATTTTGCAGAGTGTCTTGTTGAAAGTTTCTGCTAATCCGTTTGCTGCCGGATTGTATGGAGTCGAAGGACAGCATTGGATTTTGTATTTGTCGCAGAACCTGTAGAATCGATGATCCCGAAATTGTGGTCCGTTATCATGGACGAATCTTTTGGTTATGCCGAAATGACAAATGATGTTGGTGCGCAGGAATTGAAGGACTGATGAGGTCTACATTTCGTTGAGCGCAAATGCTTCTGACCACTTGGAGAAATAATCTGTAGCGGCGAAGATGAAGCGATGACCTTTACTTGAAGGGAGAGAAATAGGACCAATGATGTCCATACCCCAGGCTTTAAAAGGTCATGAGAACGTTGTAGGATGTAGCCATTCTGGAGGCATGTGAACATAATCTCCATGAACTTGGCATTGTTGGCAACGCTTAGCAAATTGCACTGCGTCAGCTACCATGGTAGGCCAGTAATAATCTAACCTTTTTATCTGATCATAGAGCTTGGGACCAGCTTGATGAGCTCCACAAAGGCCAGCATGAACTTCTTTGAGTGTTTCTTCAGCCTCTTGTTGTGACAAGCAGCGTAGAAGCATCCCATTGAAGGATTTCCTGTAAAGGACTTTTGAATGAATATCCAAATGAAAGCTTGGGGTTCGCCTTTGGATGCTTACCCGTTCTTTTCGATCTTCAGGTAGGATTCCGAACATAGTGTAATCAATTAGCAGATCCCTCCAGTCGTCGATTGATGGTTGAAGGATAGAGATCCGACTTCCAACCACTCGGTGGCATTCAGCAACTGCTTGGTGTGTGTTAAGAGAAGGAAGGATTCTTCTTTCGCATGCTGTGATTTGCATGTTTTCCCCTTCCTGGATTCCCATAGATGCGACAAGTCTGGCCAGGGCATCTGCACGGATGTTTTCACCTCTACGGATGTGGGTGATGTGATAGATGTCAAACTTTTGCAGAAGCGATTGTGCCTTGTTGTAGTAAGGCAGCAGATCAGGCTTCCTGACTTCAAATTTCTGATTCATCTGGTTGACGATTAGTTGAGAGTCTCCAAAGACTTCCAGCATGGTGATGCCAGATTCGATGGCGAGTTCCAATCCTAGGATTAGAGCTTGGTATTCAGCTGCATTGTTTGTGCATGGTTCCAGTAGCGAGAAAGCGTGTGGAATCATGTATTTGTCGGGGCTAACAAAGAGGATGCCAACTCCCGAGATAAGTTGTCTTTTTTCTTACCCGACGAGATGCCGAAGAAGCGCTTCAGAAGATTCATTCACAGTTTGTGTTTGCGAAGCCGGAGGAAGACTTCTCGGAAGTCTTCGAGATTATTTTCTTTTCTTTTGCTTTTGACGGCGAGGTCATCAACGTAACATTCGACCATCTTGTACTGCATATCTTGGAATATTTTCATCATAGCCCTCTGATATATAGCACCAGCATTTTTCAGACCAAATGGCATGACAGTGTAGCAATACATGCCAAATGGGGTCCGAAAGGATGTGTGTTTTCCATCTTCAGGATACATCTTTATCTGATTGTAGCCAGAGAGTCATCCATGAATGTCATTCGCCCGAATCCACAGGTATTGTCAATGATTACCTCTGGGAGCGGGAATTCATCTTTAGGGCATGTGCCATTCAGGTCTCTATAGTCAATATAGACCCTGATCTGCCCGTCTTTCTTTGTCACGGGGACAATGTTGGCCAACCATTCAGGATATTGTTCCTCACGGATGAAGCCGATGTTAGAGTGTTTATTTTGTTGCAATTTGATTGGATGCATTCATTGTCTCATCTTAATCTCTCTCTCATTCATGTTCTCATTCTTAGGTTCTTCTTGCATATCTTTCTATCATAAGCTTTGTTTTTACTTGGAAAATCTTCAGATCTTTGTGTTTTCTGCTTGCACATTCTGTCGGTCCATCTGTCAGCTCTCATCGGTCAGCCGACACAAGAACCGAGCCCAGCCGATAGACCATCGGTTCCAGTTCCAGAGAGCTTCAACTTTCAGATCTTCTCTGTCGGTCAGATCTTCGGCTCCTATCGGTCAACTGATAGTGCTTAAATCTCTAGACCGAGAGTTCATCGGTCCCAATATCAGAAAGCTTCATTTTTAGCCTTTTTGCTCCATTGGTTCCTAGGTCGGTCGACCGATGATGTCGGTCAAACCGACAGGTGTCTCTTGGTCAGCAATTTTTTCAAAAATATAGCCGTTGCGTATGACCGTTAGGCTATCGGTTGACCGACACCAAGTTGTCGGCTAACCGATAGCTATCCGTTGGGAACACCTTTTCTATAAAAAGTGACTTTCTCTTTGGGGAAAGTTGCTGAATTTTTGAGATCATTTGAGCCCAAAGGAGAGGAACTTTTCAAGAGCTTTTCAAAAGGGATCATGGAAGCATTTCAACTTTTCAATCCTTGATCTTTAAAATGGGTGTGCTTTCTAAATCTCTACCTCTATTTCATGCTTAGACTTTTAATCTTTGTTTTCTTGTAAGCATGATCAAAGTGTTAGTCCTCTTCTAAAGATGTTGTTTCTTTTCATAACATGCCTTGATCTTTGAAAATTATTTGCATTATGAAATCAATATATGTCTTCTCATTCACATGTGTTTTTGAACATTAACTTTCAAAACTATTGTTTTAAGTTTGATCTTTTGACAAACCATGTGTTGAGTAATACAACTCTTTCTCTTATATTTGATCATCATCCTTTACATTAATTGAAGTTACATCTTTTTAAAAGAGAAAGTGAACTTTCTAGTTCATGCATTAGTCATAAACATTATCATTGTCCATTCAGCCTATCTAGAGGCAAACCACTGTGTTTAATTTGTTCTCTTACCCATGCACAAATAGGCATTTCACTTAAGAGAAAAATCAATGTTGTAAAGGTTGGTGCTTAGCCTTGAAAAGCACATATTGTGGTGTAAAGGTTCATGCTTAGTCTTGAAAAGCATAATGAAGTGGTTGTAAGGTTTGAGGTGATCCTAAACCTTGAATTGACTAGTGAGATCCGGTAAGGTTACCGGGAGTGGATGTAGGCAACTTGGCCGAACCACTATATTTGATTGTGTTATGGTGATTTGTGTTTACCTTCCTTTTTATGATTGTTGATCTCTTAATTGGGTATGAGCTTGATTAAAGGATGTATTTGTCTTTTGAATTTGTATGTTTAACTTAGAAACTCTCTCTCTTATGAAGCTAGCTTACTATCATCAAAGCATAAGTCACCAAATAATCAAAATGTTCAGAAGTGGCCTAAATTTTTAATAGCATCCTATTTACCCCCCCCCCCCCCCCCTCTAGGATTCGATCTTGGTCTTTCAGCCGACGCTTTTGAGTTTTTGAACTTCTTGTTCAATTTTATCCATCACATCTAGACGGAATCTTCCTTGGCCCTGCTTGACGTGCTTGATGTCTTCTTGAAGATTGAGTTTGTGGACTGCTATTTTGGGGTCTAAACCAGGCATTTCAGTGTAAGACCATGCAAAGCAATCAACGAACTCACGAAGAAAGGCGATATACTCGGGTAACTCATCATCCTTTATATTCTTGCTTATGAATACAGGACATGGGTTATCTGGTGTTCCCAAGTCTATCTTTTGAACAGGATCTTCTGTTGGAACGTTTGAAGGTGGTTCCTCCATAATATTTTCGGAGGCTTCCATCTCTACGAAACCTTCCGGGGTTTTAAGGGCATTTCCAGGCCAAGGTTTTGGTCCTTTCCACGGGTCTTCTTGATCAGTAATTTTCTTAAGACTTGCTATGAAATTATCCCAATCGCCTGTTGAAACCGGGTCAAAGTAAGGTACTTCTTTTGGAGACGAGGGTTCTTCTAGGTCAGAATTCCATACGTCTGTGTTATCGGACAATTGCTCTTCATCATTAGAGAAATCGTACCAATTGGATGATCTTCTTGGATCTTTGTCAGGTGACTCATCGAAGAGATATCAAGGGAAATCAATGTCTTCATGGATACGAGATGTTGAGGCTTGGTCGATAAGTCGACTTTTAAGCCTTTGTGTCAACTGTCTCAGAGGAGTATCGGGATCATATCCTAACCCATGTGAAGACTTTTCTACATGGCCGTAGAGTTTCCAATCTTCCAGCTGGCTTTTTATCAAGTCGGGCCCCAATGGTGTGAGAATACCGCGACCTTCCCCTAAACCGAATGGATTTTGAGCTTCATAGCCCATTTTCTTCATAATAGCTTGTGCCACCGGACTATATAAGAATAGTTGAAGCATGCCTTCGTTTTGGAAAGGTTCAAGCATTGAGTTTGATGAAGAAGCATCCGATCTATGGAAAAAGATCGGCTTTTCCTTTGCTGAAGTTGCTGGAGCAACGAAGGAAGCAGATGCAGGATCTGTTAGGGATTTTGTGTATTGCAATTTGATGGATGCATTATTATTTTAATCATCATTTGAATTTTCACACATGCATTGATTTAGAAAATCTTGAAATCTTGATTTACACATTCATTGTTTTTAAGACTTGTAAAAATAATGTTTCATGCATGTTTTGGATTTAAATCTTGGATGCATTTGTTTTTTAAAAGAATTTTTAAAAAATCAAGCTAGCCAATGTTTTAAAGTTTCAAATCTTTTATGGAATTTTATGTTTCATGATTTTAAAGCACTTGGATTGGTTTAAATCATGTTTCCATGCTTGGTTAAATGGCCCAAAAATCCCCTCTAGAAAATACTTTAAAATATGTAAAGTTGGGATTTTCGTCTAAGGCTGTCGGTCAACCGACGTCAAGCTGTCGGTCAACTAACAGTGGAACCGAGGCCAACCGAGAGGCTATGTCGGTTCCATTTCCAGAGAGCTACAAATTTCAGACCTTCCCTATCGGTCAGCTCATCGGCTCTTGTCGATCAACCGACAGTGCATAAAATGTAAGACCGAGAGCTCGTCGGTTCCAAACCAGACAGCAACATTTTCAACATTTTTGTGCTGTCGGTTCATCTGTCGGTCCCTTGTCGGTCGACCGACAAATGACGGTCAACCGACAAGTGCATATGGGTCAGAAAACTTTCAAAAAATATGACCGTTGCATGCGACCGTTGAGCTGTCGGTCGACCGACACCTTGTTGTCGGCTGACCGACAGGTATCCGTTGGCAGCTTTTTTCTATAAAAGCAAGCTCATTCCTTTGGCCATATTCGATGAATTTCAAGTTCTTGAAGAGCTTTGAGGCCAAAGAAAGGGGAAGAGCTAAGGAAGGCTAATGGGTCATTAGGAAAAGCTAAAGCTTGAATGAAGTTAAATCACCAAGTAAGCTTTGCCTTTTGTTAATCATATGTTTTATGCTTTATCTAAAGTATTGGTAAATGATTTTAAGCATATTAACTATGATGTGTTGAATCCTCTACTTCCTTTAATCTTTGATTTTATATCATAGGATTCTTCACTTAGATTCAAACAAAGTTTTGTTTTAAAACTTTACAAATTATGTTTTATGAAAATCTTTGATTTCCTCTTTAGCATGATTCTATTTCTTGTTTGAATCTTCTTTGTTGTTTTCATACATTTAAACCTTAGTTAAATTAGTTTTTGAAAACAACATTGCACATGCATCACTTGATTAGTCTTAATCATTTTCATACAACTTGTGATCTTTAGATTTTCATATCATTCACAAGTTTGTATTTGTTCAAGTTATTTGCATTTGACTTCAATCATATCTTTTATGTGCTTTAAACTTTGAAATGCTTTAAGCATAAAATTCATTGGACTTAATTTTATCTTGATTGAAGTTCTACACACACACACCTCATGAGCATTCATCTTTGCATTTCTTAGTGTGTTGTGTGAGTTTGTTTTACAATTTCATATCCGCCTATTTAGAGGCAATTTATTTGAGCTTAAATTGTAATCTCTTAGTGTGTTTGTGAAGACACCTTCTTGAGAGAAAATCTTCTATGTGTAAAGGTTATTGCTTAGCCTAAGAAAAGCATTGTGTAAAGGTTATTGCTTAGCCTAAAAAAGCATAGTTGTAGAGGTTATTGCTTAACCTATTGAAAAGCATACTTAGTGGAAATCCGGTGGGGTGTTGGATTCACAAGCCGGTAGTGGATGTAAGCATTGAGGCCGAACCACTATAAATCTTTGTGTAGTGGTGATTGTTTTGTGGTGATTGTTTTGTTTAAGCTTCCGCATATTGTATGTTAATCATCACATGTGAACAGTTAATTGTAAAGTAATTAAAATTGGTCATAATTAGTCAATAAGTGTAGATCACCCTATTCACCCCCCTCTAGGGTTAGGATCCCTCGGACTTTCAATTGGTATCAGAGCAAGGTTGCTCTATATTTAGGATCAAGTGTTTGGAACTCTTGATTAGGTGTAAAAACCTAGAGTCAAAACCCTAGTTATGCATTCCTATGAAAATCATAAAAATGGATTCCACTATGCTAGACTCTGTAGATTCTTCAAGATCCCCTCTTCTTCCATCTATTGGAGACTCAAACATTGAATTTAAAGTATCTCAACTTGAATCCAAACTTAAATTAAAAGAAGAAGAAATTAATGAAAATGAAGACGACATTCAACAAGCCTATGATGAATTATGGACATTTTCCTTAGAGCTTGTTAAAAAGAATAAAAGATTACAACAAGAATCTAAAAGTCTAAACCAAGAATTAGTCTCTTCTAAAAATGAACTTAAAGAAAAAGATGAATTAATAAATTGTGTAGAATCTAAGTTCATGATCTCTTTACATAATCTATCTAATATTAAAGATGACATAAGAGAATCAAAGATAGATTGTGATTATCTTAATAAGAAAAATTCTAAACTAAGAGATCAATTAAAAAGGCAGGATAAAAACATTAACAATTTAGAATCCAAGTTAACCATTTCTATGGAAAATTTATCTAATGCACAAATTAAGATAAAAACTCTAGAACTTGGATCTAATGTTATCAATGAAGTTAAATTTGAATTAAAACTTGCCCATGAAGAGCTAAACAAATTTAAGGGAATTGAACATGAACTAACAAAAGTTAAAAATGAAAATTCAACCCTTAAAAACCAAGTCACTCAACTTGAAACCTACAAATAATAGTATGAGTGCAGATTTACCCAAAGTGAAGAAAGATTTGAAAAGTTATTGAAATTGGGTAAATCTAAAAGAGATAGGACGGGTCTTGGTTTTGATAGGAATATTTCACATGACCTTAAATTCACCAACACATTTGTGAAAGGTGAGTCCTCATTCTCTAGCACTCACACTTCCTTGCCCATGTCTAAATGTAATTATTGTGGCATTGAAGGACATTTTAGGTTTGAGTGCAAACAAAGGAGAAGCAATGTGTCTAAACCCATCTTTGAACCAAAGAAAGTAAAATCAAATTCTATGATGGTTAAGACACTAAAAACCAAGGAAGACTCCAAGAAGACTAAACAAGTTAAACCTATTAAAAATGAGTCTCCTAAAATAGATTCTAAAAAATTTAAACAAGTTAAACCAACTTTAAAAGAATCTATAAATAAAAAACTTTTCAATCTATCTCCCTTAAATAAAAACATGAAAGAACTTTTGAAGAAAGTTGCAAAGTTAAATCTAAAATTCAAAAGTCAAATAAAGGGTGACAATAAAAAGAAAAGAAAAATGGCTGAATCCCCTAAGAAGAAAAAGTCACCAACCTCAAAAGACTAATCACCAACCTAAGCTAAATTTAGTTAAATCTAAACATCATGGTGATAAGTCTAAATTGAAAATTTATCAAGTCAAATCTCCTATAGTTGGTGAGACTTTTAAGATGGACCTCAAAGACCAACCCTCTCAAGACCTTAGGTGGATTCCTAAAGTTATATTTTTAGTAAAACCTTAAGGCCTTGGACCTCTTTGACCAACCTACTCCTTAATAGTTAAATCATTTTGTTGGTCATGTTACATTTGCATTTTATGTTCTTTTAAAGTCACATTTCTTAAAATGCAATGTTTATTTGTAATCAATTGATTTAGTCATCATGCACCATTCTAGTTAAATATCATGGTTTTCAAAATCATTTTGATTATAATTTTCTCATGTTAGATTTGCTTTTTGCTCACTTTGAGTTATATCTCTTGTATTGCATTTCTAAATATGATCGATTGATTGTGATTTCAAGAGCTTTCATAGCTAGATTATTCATGATCAATTGTTGTTGAAAAATCATTTGTTTGAATGTCTTAGTAAAATTTGTTTTTCAAAACAAATGATTTAAATGAATTTGGATTTTCCATGAACTTTCTAAGTTATATCTTTTGATATGGAAAATATGTATTCAATTTGTATGAACCCTTGTAGTTATATTCTTTGGAATACAAATTGATTATTGATAATGTGTTATCTTCAATTTCATACTCATATTGTTCATTGTTGGATTTTGTTTATTGAAATGATTTGAAGATTGTATGAATGGAAATGCTTTAAAAAAAAAAATTTTAGTTATAAACATCAAAGCATGTTCCTTGCTTTCATTTCCTCATGCATTTAGTTATCTTAACTTAAATGGAAATGAATTTTGTTATGGGAAATTTGCATCTTTTAGTTTCATTCTTTTTATATGCAAATGTCTATTACTTTCTTGTATGGTTGTGAACTTATTTACATTTGTAAAAACCATACTAGAACTCTAAAATCCATCCCTTATACTTACTAGTAGATTTTTTTTAATGGATGGTTATGATGTTGATTCATGTGTACTTTTTTTATTGGTATCTTCTTTATACATGTTTCAACTTCATAGTAGTGTGCTTGATCATATGAACCTCCTTGAGATCCATTCCTTGTATTTCTTAGTTATATCTATTGTTTGATGGATGTCTTAGTTGTTGAATTCATATGACCTTGACACTTTAAAAATTACATGTTTTACTAAGTTATATCTTTTTATGCAATTTTTCTTGTTCATCACTATGCTCATTAGTTATATTATTCTAAGTGATGAATATCAATTTATGATGCTTGTTGGAATTTTGTGTTTGTCAAATGCTTGCTCTTAATCATGTTTCATACTCAATTGGTAATCAATTGGTATAATTTTCAATTAGTATCTATATCCAATTGGTATCATATCTTGAGTTTGTGGTAGACCTTGTGTACATTGGATTGATCTTGATAGTCATATGTCTTTTGTTCCATGTCACATTCCATTAGCATCATAATCTTCATGATTGCCACCTCCCATGCTCATACAAGTAAATCTCTTAACCACCATGTTTATGTTTTCATAATTTTGGTTGGTTAATGGTGAGGTTTGGCTTCATGATTGAACTTCATTTCATTCATCTTGTGCATGATAGTTATATATAATGATTGTATGAAATGAACTCAGAACTTTACATAACTTATGATTTTCATAGTTAAATTGTTTGATGCTATGTGTGAGTCAACCCCATCTAATCATGGATAGCTCTAATTTGGATGAACCCCAATAGGTGTATTCCTTAACTCCAATTTAGAGTGATTGAGTTAATAGTTTTATCCTTGAATCTCAATTGATATTTTTATTTATTTCAATTGATATCCATGATAGTTGATCTCCTTTTAACCTTGCTCTTTAATTATCCTATAGCTTATCCATCAATTGGTATCTTTATATTGGTGATTTGATCAATTTGTACTTTAATAGTCAATTATCATTATCAATTGGTATCTAATTCTTCTCTTGAAGTTAACCCTCAATTGGTTAAACCATCTTCTTCTTGCACCTATTAGTTAAATCCTTGTCAAAAGTTTGACAAAAGAAGAGTATGGATTGAGGGGGAGTAAACCTTCTAAGGAAGCATTAGAGTTGATCAAATTCACCCTTCTATTGGCTCTGTACCCTTATAGCCTATCTACCCATGCATGATGCCTTGTTATATATCTCATTTTTTATTTCTTTTGTTAATAGGTGCTACTAAATGTATTTTCCTTGTTTCATGTGTGAAGGTTCCTCTCTTCAATTGATACCTTAGCAATTTAATGGCAAAGGGGGAGAATAATATTAAGGGGGAGAAAGTTCTCAAGTTTAATGGCAAAGGGGGAGAAAGAATTAAGGGGGAGAAAGAGTGATCAAGCTACCCAAAGGGAGAAAATGCATGGTCATAGGGGGAGAAGATAATAAAAGAAAGAGCTTGGAAGCTAAAGAAGATGCTTGGTTTAAAGAAAGGAAGATGATGAGAAAGCTTGAAGAATGATCAAGCTCCAAGCATCAAGAAGAATGAAGCAAGAGCCCAAGCTAAAGGGAAGAAGCATCCATGAAGATTTCAAGGATTATCCAGCCAAGGAGGAGCTGAAAACTGGTGTGAAAATTTAGTGTTGAGCAAGGTTTGCCAACATATTGGAGGTTTGCCATCAAATTCCAAAGGGGGAGATTGTTAGGGATTTTATGTATTGCAATTTGATGGATGCATTATCATTTTAATCATCATTTGAATTTTCACACATGCATTGATTTAGAAAATCTTGAAATCTTGATTTACACATGCATTGTTTTTAAGACTTGTAAAAATAATGTTTCATGCATGTTTTGGATTTAAATCTTGGATGCATTTGTTTTTTAAAAGAATTTTTAAAAAATCAAGCTAGCCAATGTTTTAAAGTTTCAAATCTTTTATGGCATTTTATGTTTCATGATTTTAAAGCACTTGGATTGGTTTAAATCATGTTTCCATGCTTGGTTAAATGGCCCAAAAATCCCTTCTAGAAAATACTTTAAAATATGTAAAGTTGGGATTTTCGTCTAAGGCTGTCGGTCAACCGACGTCAAGCTGTTGGTCAACCAACAGTGGAACCGAGGCCAACCGAGAGGCTCTGTCAGTTCAATTTCCAGAGAGCTACAAATTTCAGACCCTCTCTGTCAGTCAGCTCATCGGCTCTTGTCGGTCAACCGACAGTGCATAAAATGTAAGACCGAGAGCTCGTCGGTTCCAAAACCAGACATCAACATTTTCAACATTTTTGTGCTGTCGGTTCATCTGTAGGTCCCTTGTCGGTCGACCGTCAAATGACGGTCAACCGACAAGTGCATATGGGTCAGAAAACTTTTAAAAAATATGACCGTTGCATGCGACCGTTGAGCTGTCGGTCGACCGACACCTTGTTGTCGGCTGACCGACAGGTATCCGTTGGCAGCTTTTTTCTATAAAAGCAAGCTCATTCCTTTGGCCATATTCGATGAATTTCAAGTTCTTGAAGAGCTTTGAGGCCAAAGAAAGGGGAAGAGCTAAGGAAGGCTAATGGGTCATTAGGAAAAGCTAAAGCTTGGATTAATGAAGTTAAATCACCAAGTAAGCTTTGCCTTTTGTTAATCATATGTTTTATGCTTTATCTAAAGTATTGGTAAATGATTTTAAGCATATTAACTATGATGTGTTGAATCCTCTACTTCCTTTAATCTTTGATTTTATATCATAGGATTCTTCACTTAGATTCAAACAAAGTTTTGTTTTAAAACTTTACAAATCATGTTTTATGAAAATCTTTGATTTCCTCTTTAGCATGATTCTATTTCTTGTTTGAATCTTCTTTGTTGTTTTCATACATTTAAACCTTAGTTAAATTAGTTTTTTAAAACAACATTGCACATCCATCACTTGATTAGTCTTAATCATTTTCATACAACTTGTGATCTTTAGATTTTCATATCATTTACAAGTTTGTATTTGTTCAAGTGGTTTGCATTTGACTTCAATCATATCTTTTATGTGCTTTAAACTTTGAAATGCTTTAAGCATAAAATTCATTGGACTTAATTTTATCTTGATATATTGAAGTTCTACACACACACACCTCATGAGCATTCATCTTTGCATTTCCTAGTGTGTTGTGTGAGTTTGCTTTACAATTTCATATCCTAGAGGCAATTTATTTGAGCTTAAATTGTAATCTCTTAGTGTGTTTGTGAAGACACCTTCTTGAGAGAAAATCTTCTATGTGTAAAGGTTATTGCTTAGCCTAAGAAAAGCATTGTGTAAATGTTATTACTTAGCCTAGAAAAGCATAGTTTTAGAGGTTATTGCTTAGCCTATTGAAAAGCATACTTAGTGGAAATCCGGTGGGGTGTTGGATACACAAGCCGGTAGTGGATGGAGGCATTGAGGCCGAACCACTATAAATCTTTGTGTAGTGGTGATTGTTTTGTGGTGATTGTTTTGTTTAAGCTTCCGCATATTGTATGTTAATCATCACATGTGACCAGTTAATTGTAAAGTAATTAAAATTGGTCATAATTAGTCATTAAGTGTAGATCACCCTATTCACCCCCCTCTAGGGTTAGGATCCCTCGAACTTTCAGGATCTTCTACATCAGCAGGTGTCTCCATTGGAGTAATAGTAGGCTGAACTTGCTGAGTGTCGGCTTGGCTTGACGATGTGTCGTCTTCTGGCTCTGAATCCGAATTCGTTTCTTGAATGATAGACACGAAAGAAACAACAAATTTGCCCTTAGGCTTTTGTTTTGCCTTCTTCACTTTAGTTATGATGACCAAAGGCTTTGAAGGTTTGAGGGAGATGATGAAGGGAGTTTGAATGCTCTCTTCGGATTTACCAGATGGTTTTTTTTCTTCCGGTGATTGTTGAGGAGCCTTGCCTTTATCTTTCTGGAGACTTTCGGGAAAGGGTGTTGTGTCCTTCTCCTCTTCTTCTTTTTCACCTTCATACATCTGTGAGTCTGCAAAGTGGACTTCTTTACCTTTGAAGGGTTTTCTATGCGCAAAGACTCAATGTATCATGTCGTCGTCGCCAACAAACTTGATGCATTGATCTAGAGTTGAAGGGACAATACCATTCTCGTTGATCCAGGGCCATCCGAGAAAGATGTTGTAGCATGAAGGGGTTTTTATTGCATACACAGTGACCTCAAAGATAAGATCACCGATTTGCAACTTGAACCTGATTTTTCCGATAAACCTTTGAGTACTTCCATCGTATCCAAAGATAGATACAGATGTGTGGCTTAGCTTGCTGGGTGGGATGCCCAACTCTTTGAGAGCCGAAGTGGAGATGAGATTGAGTGCAGAACTTGGGTCGATCTGAACTCTGTGCATAGGCATTTCCTTGATGTTCCCTGTGAAGTACAGGGGTCGGTTGTGCCTTGTTTCGCCAAGTAGGAGGTCTTCCTTATTGAAGGCGATGGCTACATTGGCTGCTTTTTGAACCGAGAGGCATTCGATGCATGGTCCCTCAATTTTCTTCTTTTCTCCCTTTGAGGAAGCTTCTGGGTTTTTGACCCGGTAGTCCATTTCAATTTGGAGGACTTGCGGGGCATGTTTGCCGACATCCTCATTCGGCTTTTATAATTCTGAAATGAGATTATCACGAGTGCTCGGAGACATTCACAATAAATCTAGGATGTGCAGACGTGCAGGTATGTGCTTGAAGTGTTCAATCAAGTCATACTTGAAAGCCTCCTTGGGGCCTGCATGTTCATCATTGTTGCCACTAGGGGTGCTTACAACATCTTTTCCCGAAGGATTTACATATGTAAAGGAAGATTGGTTGTAATTTTTGTGATAGTCCCGGCCAGAGCGGGTGCCTCTACCAACTTCGAGAGCTTCTTGAGAAGGGTCTTCATTTAGAAGATTGTCTTCAGGATCAAGAGGTTGTCGCTTTTCATTTGCTGAGGATGTTTCTGAAGCAGAATTGCCATCCTCAGTGATTGTGTTGCACAGAGCATTTTTCGGGAATAAGTCCTGAACAGCATCCAACAACCTTTCCTCTTCGTTGACTAATTCATCGTCCCAAGCATCAATAGCTAGCGATTCTTCAATCAGGAAAGGTGTGAGCTCTGAAGTCACCGTCTCAGGATAAGAAACCTGAGAGGGTGTCGTCTCAGTGAAAGTCACGTGAGATGAGGTGGCTCCAGAGGATACATTGCTAGGCATCGTCGGAGTATAAGTGATCTCATCAGACGATGCTTCGGAAGAGCTATAATCCCGAGTTATCACATTACAGGAAGCTCTGACAGGAGACGTTGCCTGATTGGAGTCAGACTCATCCTCGGATGTAAGAGGATTGTCTATCCAACAATTTTCTCCATTTTCAGCAGTTAAGGGATGATGTACCTGATGGTCTTCAGGGACTTCAAGCTCTGGATTGCGAGGAGGCTCGTTGACGCGGTCTTGCTCTTGTTCTAGAGCGAGATGCTGCAAGATCCTTGCATATTTTTCAAGATCAGGCATGGGAGCCAAATCTTCTTCTTCGTCTGCTCTTTGTGTTTCAACATGGTTGGGTTCCACTGGAGCAATGACGGGTGCTGGTTCGACAACATTTTCTTGTACAGCCTCTTGGTCTTCTTCATCATCAGACCAGGATCCTTGTGGCTGTAAGGGGTTATACCAGATTACTGGCATAAGATGAGTTTCAGGAACTCATTCTTCATCAGAGAGATATTCTCCTGCTTCAAGGGACTCCCCCCACTCGTCGGTGTAGTTGGATTCAAATCCATCATCGGTGTCGCTGGACTCGTATCCATCAATGGAGAATCCAATTACGGAATTGCAAGAGTATGATGCCCCGTGGCTTCTTTGAATTGAGGTGGCATGAAATCACTGAGAGTGAATTTTGTTAACCCCTTTGAAGTCTCTGGAAGGGACGTTTTTATTGCCTCCAGTGAAGCTGTGGAGGAGACCTCTGCCTTTTCTTGGATTTCTTATTTTGGCTGGGTCTTCTCTTACCGTTTGAGCTTGAGGAGATGTTTCCAAGCCTGCCTTCGCCGTTGAGCTGTAGGCTTTGTTTTCACGACCTCCCAATTTTCATCTTCCAGGAGATCGGGATGTACCCATATGGGTTGTCCATCTAGTGTCGGGTAAGAAACCAGTTCTCCGGATGCTTGGATTGTGTTTATCACCTTGAAGGAAGTACTGATCTTATTCTTCTGTGATTTTGATGGTTGTCCACATGACACCATGTTGACGGAGGCGGACCCATAGTTTTTGTCAAAGGTGATGACTTTGTTTTTCCACATCTCGTTTATTTTCTCCCTCACAACGAAGCATTGATTGAGAGGATGCGAGATCATCTGGTGGTATGGACAGTACCGAGGATCATTGATTTTGCGAACATCACCAGGTCTTTTGGGTTCAGGCAAAGTGAGCTTGTCGTTTGCCACTAGAGCCCCGAAGATTTCATCAACATCTTCATCAAACGGGTATTTCTTTTTTACTCGCTCTTTAAAGGCATCTGAGAGTTCAAATCTCTTACCAGCAGCTTTGTTTTCAGCTTTTTTTGGTGGCTGAGGAGCTGACTTGGTTTATGGCGGTTGGCTCTTTTCTTGATGATTTCTGACTGTTGAGGTCTTTGATCACTGTTTCAGCTTCCATGGAAGCTTCTAGGAGGTCTCCCAGGTTCTTTGAATTGTTGCCGATGATCATGGAGCGGATTATAGCTCTCATGTTGTTTCGGCAGATGTCGACTAGCGACGCTTGTGGCAAAACATCAGAGCATTTGTATGCCATTGTTTTCCACTTGTGAATGAAGTCATATGTTGACTCATTCTCCCCCTGTCTTAGGCTGCATAGCTGAGCCATAGTAGCGGGATGATCCTCACCTTTGAAGTGAGTTAGGAAGCGTGTCTCTAGCATGGCCCAATTTTGGATGGAGTCCTCCGGCAAAGTGGAGTACCAATCAAAGGCCGTACCTTTTAGGGTACTTACAAAGAGGCGGATCTTGAGTGCATCTTGATCCGCGATAGCTCCCGTCAAGATCTTGAAGTGGATGTCATGCTATCTGGCTGATCCTTTCCCCGTATATGTTTGGAGAGTAGAATGCTTGAATTTTGTGGGGAACGGGACCGAGTCCATCCATAAGGGGTATGGAGGCTTGATCACATGCTACTTGAGTATATCCTCTTCTTTTGCTTTTGCGAGGATACTGTCTACGTCCTTTTTAGTAAGGGCGCGTGACTCATTTTCTTCTCCATTTACCTCATCATCTTGAAGATTCGGAGGAGGTTCATTGTTCGCCTGATTTTGGAAGGCGAGGAGAAGGTTTTCCATCAGAGTTTCAATCCTCTGTTGGCCTTGTTCCAACTGCTGGATGCGTGTGAGTGCATCATCTTGAGGTGGATTGCGAGGTGGTGGCTCAGAATTTGTAGCCAGGACGTTCATCCCTCGAGATTCGAACGAAAAAACTGTCCTATTGACTGAGATGGGGCTCATTCTTTTTGATGAAGAGCTTGAGGAAGGATCACTCTGCCGTCCTTTGCTTGAAGGAGCAGGGGATTCTTCTGAATGTCTTCTTGTCCTAGAGACGCTATGGGTCAGCGGATGTCGGACATGGATTTTTGTTGCTGACTTTTGGCGTCTTTTGGTTTTTCCAACCATATGGACAGCAGCAACTTGGTCGGGTCTTTCTTTTTCGACCCATTTGTGAGAGACTTGTAGTGTAGGAGGCTGGGTCCTTTGCTTCTCTAGTCTCTTTTGTCGATACAACGCGCGGCGGCGTATACGATGAGCAATTTGAGCTTCGGTCAGCTCTGGCTGGGCTTTGACAATGAAGGATGTGCTCCCTCAGGTGCAGCAGCCAAGCCTGTCTTCTTTGTTGCTAACTAGGCAAGGACAGGATGCAAACTCGGTCCTTCGCCTGTTGCAGCGAAGCTTTGAATTTTTCGAGTTTGGCCCTTGTAGAGATGAAGGGTCGAACCGAAGGATTGTAAACCTTAGCAGGTGCTTGCAGAGGCCTTGTGATGCATGACTGATTTTGGGTTTGTAGGAACAAGCCGGCTCACGCTGGCTTGACTTGGGAGTCAGGTTGGAGATGAGTCTCTCCTCTTTCATGTAGGCAAAAGGGTAGAATTGATTCTCTTTGAGTGTGGCCAGGTATGCTGGCTTGGTGGATGTTTGGGACCTTCTTTGTTTTGGTGAAGGTCTTGGGGACCATGTCTTGGGATAGACTTGGTTGTTTGTGGGTCGAGGATTCGTGGGGGTGCCACGGGCTTCGGGTGTTTTGGTGCTCGCCCTTGGTGTCATGGTAATAACACGTTGAGAGACGAGCGTTTGCTTCTTGGAAGGAGCAGTTTGTTCCTCGGGAAGTGGGAATGGTCCCAGCATCCCAAAGACGATAGTCCGGGGAGTCGAGGTCGACCCGGAGTTCAGAGAGTTGCCGAGGGAGTTGACGCTTCGGTAGCTGATGGGACGCTTGTAAGTGCGCGTGCTTTGCTTCTATTGAATCATGAGTTGGTGTTTGTTCTCATCGAAAGTAATGGTTAGTGAAGCTGCCATTGTTAGTTTTTGAAAAATTTCTGAAACAAGACCACATCCATTAGTAATCACAAGAATATAATGATCATAAATGTGATGTTCTATGGTTTTGTCTTTTCAAATCGCTAGAGGGGCATGACCTAAGCAATATGAAGAAGGCAAAAAAGCCATAGTGGATACAATTGTTCTGATCGCAGGTATGGTGAGCCCAGAATGAGCGTTCGAATGACTGCTAGAAGCAATTGTGAACCTCAATTCGACTTATCGAGAAACAGAGCTTGCTCGAGGTAAGAAGAATATAAGGTTGGAGTTACAAATGTGCCGGTCGCAAATACAGTAGACCTTGAAAAGGCGCACCAGTACCGCCAGGTAGAAATGTTGGAGATCGCATAATGAGATGGGATTCTTTATTTTGAAAGGTCAAGATTGGATTTATCAAAGAGAGCAGATGGTATTCCGATCCAAATACGGGCTCAACGATTTCCGCGAGCGCCAGTACCCTTAAGGGAATGAACCATTATTTCTCGGATCTAAACCCAAAAATGATGAGATTTTTTTTTAAAGGCCAAGATCGGGTTCATCGAAGAGAGCAAAAGGCATTCCAATCTAAACACAGGCTCAACGATTTCCGCGAGCGCCAGTGCCCAGAAGGGAGGAGACCAAAATTTTTCAGATCTAAACCCAAAATGATGGAATCTTTTTTTTTTTTTGAAATTTTATTTAAAGATTTTTTTTGAATTTTTTTTATTTTTTATTTTTATTTAAATTTTTTTGAAAGTTTTTTTATTTTTTATTTTTATTTTTATTTTAAAAGAATTTATTTAAAAAGACGAGAAAGTACACATACGCCTCCTAACCCGGTCTTATGAAACCTCAATTGATAGAATTGCCCCCAAATAAGGGTAAGATTACTTAATGAACCCGTTTGAAAGACCATTGCCTAGAACAGTCAAGTTGTCTCCACACTCTGGACAAAGCTTTTCTTGAACCAACCGTGATCAAAGAACGCAATTGGTTTAACCTTGGTGGTCTATGTCTTCTTTTTTTTATCCCAAATAGACTCATCAAAGAGAAATGATGGCCCAATCCCCGATTCGTCACAGACTCAACATTTCTGCAAGCACCGGTGCCCGAAAAGGAAAGGATCAAAGTTTCTCAATTTTGAATCAAAAATGAGAAATCTGATTTTTTTTTATTTGAAATCTCGAACAGACTCATCGAAGAGAAACGATGGCCCAATCCCCGATTCGTCACATGCTCAACATTTCTGCAAGCACCGGTGCCCGAAAAGGAAAGGATCAAAGTTTCTCAATTTTGAATCTAAAATGTGAAGTCTGATTTTTTTTTTAAATCCCGAACAGATTCATCGAAGAGAAACGATGGCCCAATCCTCGATTCGTCACAGGCTCAACATTTATGCAAGCACCGGTGCCCGAAAAGGAAAGGATCAAAGTTTCACAATTTTGAATCTAAAATGAGAAATCTGATTTTTTTTTTATTTATTTGAAATCCCGAACAGACTCATCGAAGGGAAACGATGGCCCAATCCCCGATTCGTCATAGGCTCAACATTTTTGCAAGCACTGGTGCCCGAAAAGGAAAGGATCAAAGTTTCTCAATTTTGAATTCAAAATGAGAAATCAAGTTTTTTTTTTTTTTTGAAATCCCGAACAGACTCATCGAAGAGAAACGATGGCCCAATCCCCGATTCGTCACAGGCTCAACATTTCTACAAGCATCGGTGCCTGAAAAGGAAAGGATCAAAGTTTCTCAATTTTGAATCCAAATGAGAAATCTAATTTTTTTTTTTTGAAATCCCGAACAGACTCATCGAAGAGAAACGATGGCCCAATCCCCGAGGCTCAACATTTCTGCAAGCACCGGTGCCCGAAAAGGAAAGGATCAAAGTTTCTCGATTTTGAATCCAAAACGAGAAATCTGATTTTTTTTTTTTAAAGAGAAATAGTGGAAATAAATTCGAAGAATTAGAAATTTCCAAAAAACCCCATCTCATCTTTTTAGACGCGGAATCCAACATAGGCCACCAATTAAAAAGTAGCCAAGAAATCTAGAAAAGAAGTATAAGCATAGAGCAAAAGATATTATATGCAAAATTGCATTTCCAGCATCGTGTTCTCAAATGAATGATTCCCACCGGGTGGAGCCAGCTTGATGGACCGCGCATTCTGCTTGGTTCTACGGAGGTCGGCGGACGTGGGAGCCCGTTGGGTCCGACCCTTTCATAACCGGGGGGCAAAAGCGGGCATCAACAATTTTTTATGACGGTGTGCCAGATTTTCTATTTTTACTTGGAATTGCAAGTGGTGATCCGGAGATCGACCTTCCCAAGTAAAAAGGAAATCAACTTCTTTCGAGTGTGCGATTTTCTGTGCTTTTTTCTGATCTGGGATGTGATGTCTGTGTCTGATCTCCTTTTCTTCTTGGAAAGCTCTCCTATTTATAGGCTTTAGGTAGCCATTTAGGAGGATTTATGAGCCGTAATTGTCATAAAGCTACATAAAGGGAGGAGTTATAAGATTGAATTCTTTATTTTGTAACTCCTTTTTCTTGGCTTCTGATTGGCAGGAGGAGATTGAGGGCATTTAATCGCCTTTAATCACTATGATGGGAGGAGTTTCATGGTTTAAATGCCATGAATCTCTTGACTTGTAACTCCTGGATGCTTGCTTCTGATTGGGCCGTCCAAAAAAATGAATTAATGACTGCAATAAAGCTAGTCAATTAATCACATTAATTGGTCGCCGAGCAATCGAAGAGTCGCGGGCCGTGCCGTGTCTTTTGGAGTTCCTTTGGCGATGATCATTAATGGATCTTTATGTAGATCGACATCGGATGACCATGTTAACTTCAGGTATTGGTTGCCAACAGCGGGTCGGTGCCATCTGTCCTGTCGATTTCTCGATCAGTTAGGTAGAAAACACACTTTTTGGTTGACCGGTTGGAGATCAATGATAATTTTGATACTCTTGACGATTGACCCGTGATTTTGACGGATGTTGAAGGACTTGGTGTCTCAAAAGTATGAATTTTGGAAAATCCCAAGAGTCAGAACTTCGAATCGCGAAAAAACAACGAAAAACGGGCTTTCCGGGGCGAACCCGGCGATTCCGGGCTCCATGGTCGCTGGCGACCCTGGGCCGCCCCTACGACCCTGGGCCAAGGTCGCGGGGGTCTGCGACCCTGGGTGGAAATTTTCCCCTTTTGTCCTGTTTTGCAACCATTTTTTTCGATTCTTTTTTCTTCTATATTTTTTCTTGACATTTTTTATCATTTATTGGCCTGATTTTCCTGTAGAAAACTTGACAAGATTCCTTGCATTTTGGAGTACAAAGTTTCAAATTTTTCGGGGAAGCCGAAGACTTTGTCGCGTAGAGCTACAGATTTTCTGCCAGAAGCTGAAACTGGGTCAAACGATGTCGGAATGACCTGAAATTTGGGGTGGAGCCTCCTGAGTAATAAATAATACCAACCATAGGCGTTTATTTGAGTTTTGAAGCGTTTGGGGTCCTATCGCCAGTAGACTTATTTTTGTCGCGAGGGGGATGTCGCGCTTTAACGTGCTGTCAACCGGTGTCCGATTGACTTGAAATTTGACAGGGAACCTATTGGAGTCATTTTGAGATGATGCATAGGCTCTGTCTTGGAAACCATGGTCCCGGGGAGCTTCGCCGCCGAGAGGCCTGATTTGGCTTCCGAGCATCAAAGTCTGGTCAAATGTTGTCGAAATGACCTGAAACTTGACGTGTAGCCCTTTGTAAGCATTTTGAAGCCGTCCATGTGCTCTGTTTGATGAGTGATGGCCTCGGTGGTTCTCGCCGTCGAGAGGCTTGATTTAGCTGTTCGAGGGTTGATGTAGGGTCAAACGTTGTCGGTTTGACTTGGAACTTGACGTAGAGCCTTTTGGATGTATTTTGAGACCATCCACAGGCTCTGATCGAAGATTTGGTGTCTCCGATGCTTTCGCCATCGGGAGCTCCTTTTCAGCTGCCGGAGAAGTGAAGTTGGGCCAAATGATTTTGAAATGGCCCGAAACTTCTTGTGTACTCCTCTTTTGACTGTTTTGAAGGATCTTGCAGTTTTTGTTTGATTCTGACAAGATTTGATTTTTTTGGAATTAGCATTGCCTATTTATGGCAGGCTACGACTTTATGTAGCTTTTTGGATCTTGAAGAGGCAAAGTGACATTTTTGGTGTCAAAAACGACTTCAATACTTGGGAGAGAGGAATAGGCTCAGGTACGAAAGAGAAATGAGGGTTTGTAGATAGTGTCTTCTTGGGTCACGACTTCAATACTTGTGAGAGAGGAATAGGCTCAAGTGCGAGAGAGAAATGAGGATTTGTAGAGATTGTCTTCTTGGGTGATGACTTCAGTGTCCGTGTATGTGAAAATGAGTGATAAGGGTCAGAGTGTGTCTCTTGGGGGCACAGTTTCAGTGCTCCGAAATACAAAACCACGGCATTTACAAAAAAAGAAATAATTAGTGAAAAAATTATTTTTGTCTCCTTAAATACAAGAACAAAGAATTGATTATTGATGACGAAATATTTTTGTCTTCTACAACTTAACCTTATGAGACGAGAAATATATTCATCTCGAAATCAATCACAGTCAACATTACGTAAGTAAAATTTATTAGTGACGAAATATTTTCATCTCCCACAACTTATTCTTCCGAGACAAAAATATATTTGTCGCCCATTTAACAGGAAGATGAAATTGCATGATAAAGTGTTGATTGGTGACAAAATATTTTCGTCTTTCATAACTTATCCTTATTGATGACAAATTACGTTCGTCGCAAAAACAAATTATATTTTGTGACAAAAATGTTCGTCTCCAATGGGCTAAAATAATTCACCCCACAACTTATTCTTCCTAGACAAAAATATATTTGTCACCCATTTAACAGGAAGATGAAACAGCATGATGGAGTGTTTATTAGTGACGGAATATTTTTGTCTTCCATAACTTATCCTTATTGGTGACGAATTACGTTCATCGCAAAATAAAATTATATTTTGTGACAAAAATGTTCGTCTCCAATGAGCTAAAATAATTTGCCCCACAACTTATTCTTCCAGACAAAAATATATTTGTCGCCCATTTAACAGGAATATGAAACGACATGATGGAGTGTTTATTGGTGACGAAATGTTTTTGTCTTCCATAACTTATCCTTCTCGGTGAAGAATAAATTTTGTCGTAGAAACAAATTATATTTTGGGACAAAAATGTTCGTCTCCAATGAGCTAAAATAATTCGCGCCAACGCAAATGAAATTGGCACCTTATTTTGGTGACGAAATATTTTCGTCTTCCGTAACTTATCCTTATTACTGACGAATTACGTTCATCACAAAAATAAATTATATTTTATGACAAAAATGATCGTCTCCAATGAGCTAAAATAATTCGCGCCAACGTAAATGAAATTGGCGCCTTATTTTGGTGACGAAATATGTTCGTCTTCCATAACCTATCCTTATTGGTGACGAATTACGTTCGTTGCAAAAAAAATTATATTTTATGACAAAAATGTTCGTCTCCTGTAACGCCCCACCCCTTATCCATACATGATATTGCCCGCTTTGACCCACTGGCCTCACGGTTTTATTTCTGATGGGCCTCAACCCATCAAAAGGCCTAATGCAATGTAACGGTGTAAGCTCTACATACAATCCCAATCACTTTCCTCTCTATAGTCTATGTGGGACTCCGGGGTGTCACATTCCACCCCCTTAGGGCTGCATGTCCCTGTGCAGTAGCCTGCCAGCTCTCTTGGCCCGCCTACATGGAGACCCACCCAGTTGCATCAGACCACGGCAGGGGACCCACACTCGAACTAGTTGAGAGTTGGCTCTGATACCATTTGTAATGCCCCACCCTTTACCCATGCATGATATTGTCCGCTTTGACCCATTGGCCTCACGGTTTTGTTTCTGATGGGCCTCAACCAATCAAAGGGCCTCATGCAAGGTAAGGGTGTAAGCTCTACATATAATCACAATCACTTTCTTCTCTATAGTCGATGTGGGACTCCGGGCTGTCACATTCCACCCCCCTTAGGGCTGCACGTCCCTATGCAGTAGCCTGCTAGCCCTCTTGGCCCGCCCGCATGGAAACCCGCCCACTTACACCAGACGACAGTAGGGGACCCACACTCGAACTAGTCGAGAGTCGGCTCTGATACCATTTGTAACGCCCCACCCCTTACCCATGCATGATATTCTTCGCTTTGACCCACTGGCCTCACGATTTTATTTCTGATGGGCCTCAACCCATCAAAAGGCCTCATGCAATGTAATGGTATAAGCTCTACATATAATCCTAATCACTTTCCTCTCTATAGTTGATGTGGGACTCCGAGGCATCACATTCCACGCCCTTAGGGCTGCACATCCCTGTGTAGTAGCCTACCAGCCCCTATAGCCTGCCAGCCCTCTTGGCCCACCCACATGAAAACCCGCCCACTTGCACCAGACCACAGCTGGGGACCCACACTCGAACTAGTCGAGAGTCGGCTCTGATACCATTTGTAACGCCCCACCCCTTACCCATTCATCATATTGTCCGCTTTGACCCACTGGCTTCACGGTTTTGTTTCTGATGGGCCTCAACCCATCAAAAGGCCTCATGCAAGGTAAGGAAGTAAGCTCTACATATAATCCCAATCACTTTCCTCTTTATAGTCGATGTGGGACTCCGGGGCGTCACATCTCCAATGAGCTACAATAATTGGCGCTAGCACATATGAAGTTGGCGCTTATTTTTGCAGACGAAATTTTGTTTTCGTCTCCTATACTTTTGAAAAATATTAAAACAAACGACAAAATTTATATTTCGTCCTCTTTGGGTGTTCTTTTAAGACAAAAAAAATTTTCATCAAATTTCGTCACAATAGCCTAGATTTCTTGTATTGAGGTGAATATGCTCGAAGATGCTGGTGACTAGTGGATTGACTCAGGAGCAACAAGACATGTCTGCAACTACAAGAACATTTTCACTACTTATGAACAAGTGAGCTAGAGTGATGGAACAATTCTCTACATGGGAAACTCTTCAACTACTACTATCATGGGTAAAGGCTCTATGGATTTGAAGTTAACTTCTGAAAAAGTCTTAATAACTCTCAATGATGTGTATCATGTTCCTAATGATAGGAAAAATCTTGTATCTGGAAGCCTGCTTAATAAGCATGGTTTCAAGTTAGTCTTTGAGTCGGACAAGTTTGTACTGTCTAAGGGTGGGATTTTTGTTGGGAAGGGCTATTTGTATCAAGGCATGTTTAAATTCAATATTAATAATAATACATCTGTTTTTGCTTATATTGTTGATTCTCTTTCTTTATGGCATGCACGTTTAGGACATGTTAATACTAGGAAAATGAATGATATGGTTAATTTAGATTTAATTCCTAAGTATTACATTGACATGATTGAAAAATGTAAAATCTGTATGCAAACAAAAATAACCCGTGTGTCATTTCCTAAAGTAAATAGATCTACTTTTTTGCTTGAACTTGTGCATAGTGATGTATGTGATTTGCATAGTAACCCCACAAGAGGAGTTAAGAAATATTTTGTAACATTCATTGATGATTTTTCTAAGTTTTGTAATATTTATCTATTGCATTCTAAAGATGAGGTTCTTGATAAATTTAAAGTTTTTAAATCAGAAGTAGAAAATAAATGTAATGTTAAAATAAAGAGACTCAAGTATGATACAGGCGGTGAATACCATTTTCCAGGATATTGTGAAAATGTTGGTATTATTCATGAAAAGTCTGCACCCTATACACCACAACAAAATGGAGTTACTGAAAGAAAGAATAGGACATTTACAGAAATGATTAATGTTATGTTGTCTTATGCAAATATGAGTTATGGTTATTGGGGTGAAGCCTTGCTTACTGCCTGTCACATCCTTAATACAATCTCTCTAAAAGGAAAGAAAACTACTCCTTACGAACTTTGGAAGAATAGGAAACCTAACTTGAGTTAGATGAAAACTTGGGGATGTAGAGCAATTGTCAGATTGCCCGAACCTAAAAGGAAGAAATTAGGTGAAAGAGGAATTGAATTCATATTCCTTGGCTATGCTATGCATAGTAAGGCCTACAGGTATCTGGTAATAGAGCCTAATGGTTCAGTAGAAGTAAATACTATCATTGAATCTTGCGATGCAGTATTTTACGAAAATTGGTTCACGACCACTCCAAGATCAGACTCTAATTCAGAAACCGAGTCAACTCCTTTGGTCTCTAAGGAGCAAAGTGAACCAAATGAGCCTAATGGGCATATTGAACCAAGGAGGAGAAAGAGGGCCAGGACTGAAAAGTCTTTTGGTCCAGACTTCATTATTTATCTTTTAGAAGGAACAAGGGAAGTTCACCTCAAGCAAACAATGATTTCTTTAAATGTGGAATCAGATCCACTAACTCTTGAGGAAACTATGAACTCACAGGATGTTGCTTTCTGGAAAGAAGAAATTAGTGATGAGATGGATTCTATAATGGGAAACAACACCTAGATACTTGTCGATTTGCCACCTGGATCCAAACCAATTGGTTGTAAGTGGATTTTCAAAAGGAAAATGAAAGTTGATGTCACAATTGACAAATTCAAAGCAATGTTGGTTGCTAAGGGCTTTACTCAACATGAGGGTATCGATTATTTTGATACATATGCTCTAGTCGCAAGAATTGCTACTATTAGAGTACTGATTGCCTTAGCTTCAATCTATAAGCTTGAGATCCATCAAATGGATGTTAAGACCGCTTTTTTAAAATGGAGAGTTAGATGAAGAGATCTACATGCAGCGTCCGAAAGGGTTTGTTGTGAAGGGTTAAGAACTCAAGGTGTGTCAGCTTATCAAGTCGCTTTATGGACTGAAACAAGCTCCAAAACAGTGGCATGAAAAGTTTGACAAGGTAACAGTGTCGAATGGTTTTAGGATACATGAATCAGACAAGTGTGTGTACAGTAAGTTTCACTACAACAAGTTGCACTTTTAGCCACGTTTTTTAGCCACGTTTTTAAAAATTCATCGGTAAAGGGTATACCTTTGCCGACGTTTTGAAAAACGTCGGTAAAGGGTATACCTTTGCCGACGTTTTTGCAAAAACGTCGGTAAAGGGTATACCTTTGCCGACGTTTTTGAAAAACGTCGGCAAAGGTATACCCTTTACCGACGAATCGTAAAAAACGTGGCCAAAAGATCTACCCTTTACCGACGTTTTTCAAAACGTTGGTAAAAGTCTATACTTTTACCGACGTTTTGTAAAAAGCGTGGCCAAAAGTGCATCCTTTACCGACGTTTTTAATAACGTCGGCAAAAGTATAGACTTTTACCAACGTTTCTGTAAAACGTGGCCAAAAGTTGACCCTTTACCGACGTTTTTTGATAAAACGTCGGCAAAGGCCATTCTTAAATTTTAAAAAAAAATTATTTTTTAAATTTTACCGACGAAATAAAACGTCGGTAAATATGTTTATGAATATTTATTTATTTTTATATTAAATTTACATGCGAAAATACAAACGTCGGTAAATATGTTTATTAATTTTTATTTATTTTTACGATCATGTTACCAACAAAAATAAACACGTCCGTAAATATCTTTAAAATTTTTTTTTTTAATTTTACCGACGAAATTAAACGTTGGTAAATCTGTTTATTAATTTTATTTATTTTCATATTCATTTTACCGAGGAAAATAAAATAATTATATCCATGATGAATCAAGTGTTAAGATTTGTCCAGATAATCATTGTTGACCTCCTAAAGAGGATTTTGTGTTTAGATCGGGAAAAAGTGGCCCACAAAAATTAAAATTGAACCATTAACCATTTGGTCCTTTTTGTCAATATCTCACAATACATGAATCGTTGGAATTTGATCCAGTAACGTTACTTGCAATATAAAGGGGGTCTATGGTCCATATCTTCCATTAGTCATCCAGATTGTTCGGAAATGTAGAAAAAACGGACTGCATGTCTTAACTCGTGAATGCACTGTAGTAACCATGCATTAATCCAATGATTGATATTTATTTCAAAAATATTTCATGATCCATATTGAATCAACATTTGGGGTTGGGACCTATAACTATAAATGACCTTTTGAAGAGGACTAAAAATTTGGATTGCGAAAATAGGGCGTACAAATTTCCATAAATGATGATCTAATGATTTGTACGTTTTCATCAATCCATCACGATCTATAATGATCCAATGGTTGACTTTTGGTATCATAGCCGTTTTTAACCCCCCCCCCCCTAATATGATCAACGGTTTGGATCACAAATGTTTGTCTTAGTGTCATTTGAAATGGACACAGTAGAAGCTTCATCCAAACATGCTAAAATCGGATTCCATCAGTTTTAAGCCAATAAGAAGAGAAAAGTAGAGACGCCAAACTGAACGTAAGTGTTAAAAATCCAACGTTTTAAGGGTTAATTCATTATTTGGGAGTCCGATTTACGAGCCGTCAGTTCCTGCAAGTTAATTTCGCCTCGAGCGAGGTGCTCGTGCCGGGTTTCCAATTTTTTCGGAGCCTTTTCCCGTTCCGTACGCCCTGCGGGACGTTTTCGAACCTAAGTGTTGGAAAATCCTATGTTTTGCTTCTAATTCTCTAACCGGGAGTCCTATCTGCGAACCGTCAGTTCCGTCAATTTACTTTGTTCTCGAGCGAAGTGCTCGCACAACTTTCCAAATTTTTTGATGGCCGTTTCCTGTTCCGGACCCCCGTTGTGCCGTTTTTCGATCATAAGTGTTAGAAAATCCTATTTGATTGTTATTTTACTTCGGTAAAATTATTGCTGACGTGGATGATAGAGTGAGGCCTTGAAGGATGTGGTGTGAATGTGATTGAGATATAGATCTAGGTTTACGACGTTCTTCTCTTAGAAAGAAAAAGAAAAAAAAAACCGGTTCTAGTAGTTGTTGGAATATTAATTTTGGCCCAATAGTTTCAGTCGTTTGTTTGAAGAAATGGGAGCCTCATTATGATGAGTACTGGGCTGAGACGTGCAATGCCTTGTCGATTAATGATGAATCCAAGAATGTGGTAACCAAGCGAATCTACAAAAAATATAAGCAGGAAAGGAAATATATGAAACATATGAAAGGAAAGAAGCCGACTTTCAAACAATTCAATCTGAATTTGGTCATAGGACAGACTTTTGGTCCACACGTGACTTCATATGATGAACTTAAATTCTACCATTATATTTCTATCTCCGAAGTTGAAGTCGTATGATGAACTTAAATTCTACCATTATAATTCTATCTCCGAATGTGGTGCAAGGTGAGTGCAGTGGCTATTCAAGCCGGGTGGTGATGGCAGTGCAGTGGGTGGTTGTGAGGGAGAGTAAAAGAGTAGGAGAAAAAGAATGGAAAGAAAAGAATGGAGAAGGAGATGAAAATTAGAGTCGGAAAATTTATCACCGATGTTTAATATAAAACATCAGTAAAGGTTAGTAGTCCTTTTTACTTGTTTTCAATTAAAAAAATTAAAATAATTATTAATGACAAAAAATCTATTTTTTGCGACGAAAATAATCGTCCCGAAAATTTACAAAAAATTTTTCCCTCTCCCGCCACCGAAACCCCTCTTTTATTATTAACATCATTTTTAAGGAAAATTAATATCAAAGACTATTATTGACGAATTCTATTATCAACGAATTTTATGACGTCAATAAACCCCTCCCTAGCCTCTTCCTGCCCTCCGCACACACCGCGCACCATTCCCCCTCTCCTCTCTCTTTCTTCTCTGTTCTCTCTCTCCCTCGTTCCCCATCTCTCTGTCTGCTCTCCTCCCTCCCTTCCTCTCTTCTTCCTCCTCCCCTGTCTCCCCTCGCCTGCGCACCTGCACCTAGAAAATCTTATAGGAACTTTAAATTCTCTAATCGGGAGCCATATTTACGAACAGTCAGTACCGTCTAGTTACTTGATCCTTATCGAAGTGCTCGCGTTGGTTTTCAATTTTTAACCAGGGGACGTTACTCGTTTCGGACGCCGATTAGATGTTATCGAGCCTATAAAATCTTTTTTATTTTATTTTATCTCGGTAAAACTATCAGAGACTATTATCGATTGATTATACGACGTCGGTAAAATGAACGATTAACAGCGTTTTTTGTAAAACTTCTGTAATGTTGAACTCTATTCTAGGAAAATTAAAAGTCTTAGTCCTTTAACTATAATTTATTTTTTATCGTTGAAAATTAGAGTCAGAAAATTTATTACCGATATTTAAAGGTTTTTAGATTTTTTTTCACTTGTTAAGAAAAAAAATATCTAAAATAATTTTTACCAATGAAAATTTTTTTTTCAACAAAAAATAATTGCAAAAAAGTTGGCCACCCACGTTTCCTTTTTTTTTTCCCTCTCCCGCCAATTTTTTCCCTTTCCCCTGTTTCCCCTCATTTCCCCTCATTTCCCTCTTTTCTTTTCTATCTTCCCCTTGTCACTCCGCTCTGTCTCTCTCTCTGCGTTCGGTCTCTCCCATTTCTGTCTCACTACTCCCTGCGCTCTCGAGGTATCTCTCTCTCTCTCTCTCTCTCTCTCTCTCTCTCTCTCTCTCTCTCTCTCTCTCTCTCTCTCTCTCTCTCTTTCACTCGGTCTCTCGCTCTCGCTTTTCCCTCTCTGTCTGCAGTTTCTCTCTCTGCTACTTCCCTCTCTCTCTCGCTCTCTCTTTTCTATCTCTCTCACCCTCTCACTCTCTCCAGACCGGTCCCAGTTTTGGGACGATCACAGCAGCAGGGACACGAAACGCAGCAGCAGCAGCCCCCGGACGGCCGGCCAACCTTCATCTTCCTCCTCTTATATCCCGGTTAAAGCCTCCCCTGCACAGGTACACCCCTCCCTTCCCCCTCTCCTCTCTCTCCCTCATTCCCATTTTATTTGTTTGATCTTCTCCCTCTACCCATTTGGTTTTGAAGGAATTTTGGAAAACCCCCAATGTTAAAAAAAAAATTTATTCCTTCTCTGTATATGCAAGATATCAACACCATCTTTAATTGCATCATCGAATGCAGCTAAAATGTCTGCATCATAACAACCCGAGTCCCAACAAGCCTTGTAAACTGCAATCCTGGCCATGCGTGCTCCACCTCTCGCTCCTCCCCTCGCCAATCCTTCAAAATTTATGTTATCTACATAACGCCCCGTAGCTGTTGATGCCGTGTGGCTGCCATGACCGGAGCTGTCCCTTGCAGATCTATATCTCACTATCTTATCTGCACTTGGAGAGTCATCACTGCTGCTAGCTTCTTCAGCCTCATATCCATTTACATAATACCTTGCTCCTATGATTTTCCTGAGGTGAGAAATCAAGAAAGAAGGTAATCCCTTGACCAGAACAGTTTTTGGCTTTTGTAAAGCTATGAAATCATTAAACCAAACCTGTTGCAAGATGAAGCATTGAATGCTTCTCCCACTTCACACTCTCCTTTCCATCTTGGAGGCACAGGAGGCATTTGAAGGTCATTGAAACTGGGGGATTCTGGCCATATTCCTGAATTTGTTCAAAATATAAGTGCAAACATTGTTAAAAGAGGCATGTTCTGTAGCAACAGGAAAATAAAAACAGCATCCAAATGCAAAAATGAATAAAAAAGTCCTCTACCCTAGCACAATTTATTTCCCAATAAATTAAAATAAATGGAATGGTCTAAATTCTTTCTACATATACAAATTACACTTGATAACAAAATGGGTCAAAATCAAAGGAGCCTTTTAAGTGCTGCAATCGTCGAGAAACAGAAAATGAGCAATCCATTTTTTATTAAACAATCAATCTTACCCTAGCCACACAAATTCATTAGAACAGGAAACACAGTTCATACTTTATCCAGATCAAATATCTCTGCTACAATGGATTAAGATCAATACTATAAATTCTTATCCTATTTTATCAATCAAGTACCTCTCTACAACTTCATTTAGGGAAAAAGAAAAAAAACAGAGTACCTCTCTACAACTTCCAAATCCAGGTAAAGGAACCCATCATAACAAAATTACATAAGAAAGAACAGAAATTGGGTCATCTCAAAATTCAGAAAAAAGAGCTACCCAGAAGACATCTACCTCACCTGTATCTATAAAACCGATGATAACGTTATCCTGATTCTTGGTAGAGTATCCCGGAATTCCCATTGCTTCATTATCCACTAAACCCATGAAATCCCATGAATGAGTAGTATGTAGAGTTCTTTTCAAATTTGGGAACACCGAAATCACACCTGGCAGCTCTGCGAATCAAATTCAGAAAGTTCATGAACAGAAAATCATGCAACCATATGAGTCTTAAATTAAATTAAAAAAAAAAAACAAGAATCTAAAATAACATACTGGCCATTGCCGTAATTTGCTCTTCTGTCAGTCTCGCCGCAAATCCTCTGAAACCATGTCGGTAACTGTAAACATGGGACGCTTGTGCTTTCTCCATACTGTCAGAAACCAACGTTTGGGGGATAGCTGCATTCGATGATGCAATTAAAGATGGTGTTGCCACTCCCCCAAGGGAATTTTTTCAAATTTTTTTTTTTTGTGTGTGTGTGGCTTGAAGTATGAGGATTTCTTCTTTCTGTCATAATTATATATTACTTTCTGATACTGACAATTTATAAGCTTCTTTATAGTTATATTCGAACTATTAGAGCAGGAATGATTTGTCCTTGTACTCTGCTAATGATGCTGTGGGATAAGAAAAGTGGGGTCCTGCACACTCTGCTAATTGGTCCAAGACCAATCTTCCCTTGATGAGAAAAAGGACCCAGAAAGATGATCCAAAGAGTCATCTAGGGGTGGCTACAATGTAGAAATTAGACATGATAAGCACAATTGCAACCCCATCTCATGCATTGACATCCTTTTCTGACTTGAATGTAGGCATGTTGGTGTCATCAATCTTCCTTTCAAGTATTATGGGTCAAGGCTGAGGCCCCCATGAAGTCCCTGGCCTAATGAAGTTCTTTTGCACAGGCCCTAAAACATGGACTACATTTGCACCAAAACCATATTATATGTAACACACCCTGTGGAGGCTCATCCCCAAGCTGAAAAGTCATGAAAAACAACTCTCTTCATGTTAGCTTTTGTATTGTAGTGCGCGCTTTTGCCGCCTGTTTGTAGTGCGCGCTTTTTCCGCCTGTCCATATTATTTACGATAAATTACAGCTAACTTGGTGTGATTTGATTGTCCATAGCAAGTTATTCTGCTTCTAGACACAGTAATTACAAAACAACCGTCTGGGCAAAGTTAACTTGGGCTATCCAAATGCATGAAAGCTAATTTACACTTAAAACCAATTTACTTCACCCCATTTAGGAAGGACCAAGCAGGCTTCTTGTGAACACATAAGCAAATGGCCTTGGTATCTTCCTGGAATTTTCTAATTGCTGCATATCACGGTCTGATTTCTGGATTAAGTGATGTAGAACAATTTGTGCATTTCTACCAAGATGTCTAGTGTCCCGGTTAAAGTCTTGTGTAGACATTCAATCTCTTCCAATTTTCAACAACTGAAAGTAATTTCCTCTTTTTTTACCATCATCCTTAGTGTGGGTTGAATCTTTATCCCTCTGTGTAAAGACACCAAAGGCATAAGATCTTGAAGGAGATCATATTACAACTCCGCCCTCCTCCAACCTTCCCATCCAAGTAAGAGAAGAAACAGACTTCAAAAGTTTGAGTATTCTTACAACCCCAAAACATGCATATAAATGCTCAATATCTAATTGCTATTTACTTGTGATTTGGTCAGATATGGACAGGAGTTGGATATTACGTTATCAAAATCGATTTGATGCGGAGTACATAGATGGGGTGATCTCATTTATTGATTTTGCAAAGGCGAATTCGGGCAGTGCGGTTTTGATTAGGTGCCCGTGTAATGATTGCTGTAACCATCTGATGCAGGACTATGATACAGTGAGAAAGCATTTGCACATTAATGGAATGATCGTCTCATACATGCGGTGGATATATCACGGTGAACCCATAGTTCAACCCGATGATTCGGATGAGAGCGAGGCTGAATCAGAAGATAATCATGATGAATGCGATGAGTTGATAGAGGACCATCGTAGGGGAACCTATTTGGATGAAGATACTCAAGAGAGGGATGATGTGCATGATTTTAAAATTTTGTTGAAGGCTTCTCAGCATGGCTTGTACCCAGGATGCAAAAGTTCGGATACTTTGTTATCGTTTATCATCAAGATATTGCATGTGAAGGTAGAAAGTGGGTGCAGCAATAAGTCATTCGACAAGGTTTTGCAAATTTTTAAGGACTTTTTACCCGAAGGTCATGTGGTGCCGGCATCGGTTTATGATGCAAAGAAATTATTGCGTGAATTGGGCATGGGATACAAGAACATAGATGCTTGCAAACACAATTGTGTGCTATATTGGAAGGAGAATGCTCAATTGGATAAATGTCCAGAATGCGAAGAGCCTAGGTACAAGTTCAATGATGGCAAGCGAAAGAAGATCCCTCATAAGGTGCTCCGTTACTTCCCATTGATACCGAGGTTACGCAGATTGTATATGTCAAGGAAGACAGCCACGGATATGAGATGGCATAGTGATAAGCGGGTTGATGATGGGATAGCGCGGCATCCGGCTGATTCAGTGGAGTGGAAAGAATTTGATATGAAATATCCAGAGTTTGCCCAAGAGACACGTAATGTGAGACTGGGGTTAGCCACAGATGGATTCAATCCTTTCGGTAACATGAGCACCTCATATAGCATGTGGCCTGTCATACTTGTGCCTTATAATTTGCCACCATGGATGTGCATGAAGGAGCCATTCTTGATGATGTCATTACTCATTCCAGGACCAAACTCACCGGGAAATGATATCGATGTATATCTGAGGCCCTTGGTTGATGAGTTGAAGGAGTTGTGGGATCATGGTGTAGCTACTTATGATGCCTCCACTAAGGAAATCTTTCAAATGCATGCTGCTGTGATGTGGATAATAAATGACTTTCCTGCATATGGTAACTTGTCTGGGTGGAGCACAAAGGGTTATAACGCTTGCCCCTCGTGTAACGACAGCTCGTTAGGGGTGAAGTTGAAAGATAAGATTGGTTACATTGGCCATCGTAAATACTTGGAACTAAACCACCAATGGCGTAGAAGCAAGGCCTTCAACGGTCAGCCTGAGTGTGAAAAGAATTCTTTGGATCTACCGGGGCAAAAGGTACTGGACCAGCTTGAAGAGATAGCGCCGGTCAAGTTTGGCAAGAATAACAAAAGACCGCGTGACTATGGAGAACTGAATTGGACAAAGAAAAGCATCCTATTTGAATGGCCTTATTGGAAGTGCAAAAAACTCCGACACAACCTTGATCCTATGCACATTGAGAAGAACGTATGTGTAGCTTTGGTTGGAACAATTTTGAATATAAAGGGCAAAAACAAGGACACCGAGAAAGCGCGTAAGGATTTGAAAAATATGGGCATCAGACCTGAGTTGCATCTAGTGGAGAGAGGTGATGGATCAAGCTTGAAGCCGCATGCCTCTTACACTCTCCAGCCAAAACATAGAGATGGATTTTATGAATTCTTGAAGTCCATCAAATACCCAGACGGTTATGCGGCGAACCTCTCGAGGTGTGTAACCTCGAAAAATGATAAATTAGCTGGTTTGAAGAGCCATGATTGCCACGTCCTTATCCAACGCATCTTCCTATTGGCATGCGCGGCTTTTTGAATAAGGATATATGTACTACATTGTTTGAGTTAGGCAGCTTTTTCCAAGACCTCTGCTCGAAAACACAGAGACAAGATGATTTGAGAAAATTGGAGGAGCGGATAGTTTTAATATTGTGCAAGCTCGAGAGGATCTTTCCTCCTGCTTTCTTTGATGTGATGGTCCATCTATCGGTTCACTTGCCACGCGAGGCCATGCTAGGTGGTCCTGTGCAATATCGGTGGATGTACCCGATTGAAAGGTAATAGCTGGTGACCATTGATTAATTATTTATGTATTAATGCTGTTGCCTTGCATTGGAAATCATGGTTCTTATCATTGGTTGTTTATCAGCAACTCAAGTTGTTCGAGTAAATTTGATTCAACATCACTTCAGAGCTATTTGGGCGACTCAGTATCCCATTATTCGAATCAAGCAGAGAAAGATGACCACTCATCGTCTTCTATTGTGATGGTTAGGGACCCAAACAAAAAGATAAGTCATAATGGTGAACCAAATTGTCTTTTAATCATCATTGATATGAGTTGTGAGTATTTTTCGGAGACATGCTCGACCTTAGCCCGTTTTAGTAAAAATACTGATGATTTACTATATAAAGTAGTTTGGATAGCTAATCCAAAAATTCCTTTTGCTGATTCACAAAGATTAGAAAATAGGCAAGCTCCATGTGATCTTATATTGCAGAAACCATTTCATAGGTCTCATCTTTGTGCCATTATACAATTATTTCAAGAGAATGGAGACACTATTGAAGGTCGATCAAATGAAATAAAGATGGAAAATATAATATCAAGTGTGCATTCTTCTATCAAATTGGGTCTATCAAAAGAACTAGATCAAATTGCATGTGTTTCTACAACTTCTTCTACAATTCCTCATACTTCTTATCTCACACAACAAAGAGTTAGACTGGAAAATGGTCCAAGTGATGATCAACCCTTGAGTGGCTTAAGTATCTTGGTTGCTGAAGACATCTCCGTTTAACAATGAAACATGAAAACATTATAAAAAAGTTTGCAACTACCTCCCACCTCAAGTTAGTAGGAATTCTCTCAAATTATAGCATCTCATGCGTCATCAGGAATATAAAATGCAAATAGAGCACAAGCGAATGCGATGTCTGCTCTGTAATTTTTAGGCATCTTCAGAAAGGAAAGGACCAAGCGTCTATAGCTGCTTACCAACACCAAGTTGATTCTTGCAAATCATCTTGAATGCATCCTCATCATCTCCAATGGGTCTCACCTGAACACACCTCGATTGCCATCTGTTGTTCAGAGATTCCTCGTGTTTTCAAACCTAGAACTTGATCTTACACTATATTCTGCAACGAGTCTCGCAAATGCAGAGGACTTATTTTCTAGCAAGGTGGTTGGTGAGTCATATTCTGCAATAACACCTGCTCATAAACACCAGCAACCCAAGAATCTAAGTGCCACAAAAAGGATAACAAAATGGACGAAGAATGAGAATGGAACATTTACTGACCATTATCAAGAAGCAAGACCATGTCACTGTCAAGAACAGAGGTTATCCTATGTGCTATTGTGATAACAGTAGAGTCTGAGAACTGTTGTCTAAGTGTTTGTTGAATGAGGCTATCGGTCGCGGTATCCACTGATGCAGTTGCTTCATCAAGCACCAAGACCTTGCTCCTCTTCAACAAAACCCGACCGAGACAGACAAGCTGTCTCTGACCCATGCTCCAGTTCTCTCCATTCTCGGCCACTGTAGTTAACAAAACAATGTTGGATTATGCAGAATGGAACAAGGGTGTACAACCTCAGGTTTGTCACTGCCACAGTATAGATATAATCATTACATCATAATAATTAAATGGAGGCAGATCAATAAGTCGTTCCCCTTCTGTTAAAATGGTTATTATTAATAACCAAAGGTAAATATACACACCCCCCCCCCCCACACACACACACACACACATAGGTTAGAGAATTACGACGAAACATGCGATTTTCCAACACTTAGGCTAGAAAACGGCCCGCCGGGGGTCCGGAACGGGAAACGGTCACCCGAAAATTCGGAAACCGGCACAAGCACTTCTCTCGAGGGTAGACAGAACTGTAGGAGCTGACGGTACGCAGATAGGACTCCCAGTTAGAGAATTACGACGAAACATGCGATTTTCCAACACTTTGGCTCGAAAACGGCCCGCCGGGGGTCCGGAACGGGAAACGGCCGCGGGAAAAATCCGAAACCGGCACGAACACTTCTCTCGAGGGTAGATAGAACTGTAGGAGCTGACGGTACGCAGATAGGACTCCCGGTTAGAGAATTACGACGAAACATGAGATTTTCCAACACTTAGGCTCGAAAACGGCCCGCCGGGGGTCCGAAACGGGAAACGGTCACCCGAAAATTTGGAAACCGGCACGAGCACTTCACTTGAGGGTAGACAGAACTGTAGGAGCTGACGGTACGCATATAGGACTCCCGGTTAGAGAATTAAAGCGAAACATGCGATTTCCCAACACTTAGGCTCGAAAACGGCCCGCCGGGGGTCCGAAACGGGAAACGGTCACCCGAAAATTTGGAAACCGACACGAGCACTTCTCTCGAGGGTAGACAGAACTGTAGGAGCTGACGGTACGCAGATAGGACTCCCGGTTAGAGAATTATGACGAAACATGCGATTTTCCAACACTTTGGCTCGAAAACGGCCCGCCGGGGGTCCGGAACGGGAAACGGCCGCGGGAAAAATCCGAAACCGGCACGAGCACTTCTCTCGAGGGTAGACAGAACTGTAGGAGCTGACGGTACGCAGATAGGACTCCCGGTTAGAGAATAACGACGAAACATGCGATTTTCCACCACTTAGGCTAGAAAACGGCCCGCCGGGGGTCCGAAACGGGAAACGGCCGCGGGAAAAATCCGAAACCGGCACGAGCACTTCGCTCGAGGGTAGACAGAACTGTAGGAGCTGACGGTACGCAGATAGGACTCCCAGTTAGAGAATTACGACGAAACATGTGATTTTCCAACACTTTGGCTCGAAAACGGCCCGCCGGGGGTCCGGAACGGGAAACGGCCGCGGGAAAAATCCGAAAACCGGCACGAGCACTTCTCTCGAGGGTAGACAGAACTGTAGGAACTGACGGTACGCAGATAGGACTCCTGGTTAGAGAATTACGACGAAACATGAGATTTTCCAACACTTAGGCTCGAAAACGGCCCGCCGGGGGTCCGAAACGGGTAACGGTCACCCGAAAATTTGGAAACCGGCACGAGCACTTCGCTTGAGGGTAGACAGAACTGTAGGAGCTGACGGTACGCATATAGGACTCCCGGTTAGAGAATTAAAGCGAAACATGCGATTTCCCAACACTTAGGCTCGAAAACGGCCCGCCGGGGGTCCGAAACGGGAAACGGTCACCCAAAAATTCGGAAACCGACACGAGCACTTCTCTCGAGGGTAGACAGAACTATAGGAGCTGACGGTACGTAGATAGGACTCCCGGTTAGAGAATTATGACGAAACATGCGATTTTCCAACACTTTGGCTCGAAAACGGCCCGCCGGGGGTCCGTAACGGGAAACGGCCGCGGGAAAAATCCAAAACCGGCACGAGCACTTCTCTCGAGGGTAGACAGAACTGTAGGAGCTGACGGTACGCAGATAGGACTCCCGGTTAGAGAATTACGACGAAACATGCGATTTTCCACCACTTAGGCTCGAAAACGGCCCGCCGGGGGTCCGAAACGGGAAACGGTCACCCGAAAATTCGGAAACCGGCACGATCACTTCTCTCGAGGGTAGACAGAACTGTAGGAGCTAACGGTACGCAGATAGGACTCCCGGTTAGAGAATTACGACGAAACTTGCTATTTTCCATCACTTAGGCTATAGAACTGACCGCCGGGGGTCCGAAACGGGAAACGGCCGCGGGAAAAATCCGAAACTGGCACGAGCACTTCGCTCGAGGGCAGAGTGACTTGTAGGAACTGACGGTTCGCAAATAGGTCTCCCGGTTAGAGAATTACGACCGAAACATGGTAATTTCCAACACTTAGGCTCGAAAACAGCCCGCCGGGGGTCCGGAACGGGAAACCGCCGTGGGAAAATTCCAAAACAGGCGCAAGCACTTCGCTCGTGGGCAGAGTGACTTGTAGGAACTGACGGTTCGCAGATAGGGCTCCCGGTTAGAGAATTAAGACCGAAACATGTTAATTTCCAACACTTAGGCTAGAAAACGGCCCGCCGGGGGTCCGGAACGGGAAACGGCCGCGGGAAAATTCCGAAACCGGCACGAGCACTTCGTTCGTGGGCAGAGTGTCTTGTAGGACCTGACAGTTCACAAATAGGGCTCCCGATTAGAGAATTAAGACCGAAACATGGTAATTTCCAACACTTAGGCTAGAAAACGGCCCGCCGGGGGTCCGGAACGGGAAACGGCCACGGAAAAATTCTGAAACCGGCAAGGGCACTTCGCTCGGAGGGTAGACAGAACTGTAGGAGCTGACGGTACGCATAGAGGACTCCCGGTTAGAGAATTAAAGCAAAACATGTGATTTCCCAACACTTAGGCTAGAAAACGGCCCGCCGGGGGTCCGAAACGTGAAACGGTCACCCGAAATTCAGAAACCGGCACGAGCACTTCTCCTCGTGGGTAGACAGAACTGTAGGAGCTGACGGTACGCAGATAGGACTCCCGGTTTGATAGTTGAACCTAAAAACGTTTAATTCTGAATACTTAGACTAAAATCTAGGCCGTCGTAGGTTGAAAACGGGAAACGGCCATCGAACATCTCAAAAATCTGCACGAGTACGATGCTCAATGCAAAAGTAACTTGTAGGAATTGACGGTTAGTGAATTGGACTTTTGGTTGATGAAGTTTTATATATACATGTTTATGTTTCATTTATAATTTAATTAATTGAAAAGATTTTAATGTTGTTTTTTTCAATGCAGATTGATGGACGCTTTTCGAAAAGTTGAAGTTTTGGAGCCGGTTGCAAACTTGTGGGGGTGCTGGACTTTTTTTCATTTTATTTATGTATATATTGGACATTTATATCAGACTGTATCGTTATTGATTGTAATATTAGTTTAATGAGACGAATCATTTAATGACAAATATAAATGGTTGTTTGTTTACTTAGTAACTGCTTTGTCATTGCATTTTTATCTTGAAAATAGGTATATGAACAGGTGTATAAACAGGTTTATAGGAAATTATAATGGAAAAATAAATAGGATATTTAAAAAAAAAAAAACACCTTTGCCGACGAAAATAGGGACATTTTCGTCGGCGAAAGTGAAAATCAAATTAAAAAAAATAAATTTAAAGACTTTTGCCGACGAAAATAATCGTCGGCAAAAATTAAAAGACAATTAAAAAATAAAATAAATGGGGTTTGCCGACGAAAAGGATACGTCGGCAAAAGGATAAACAGAAAATTTTTAAAAAAATAACAAATAAAAGAATTTACTTTGCCGACGACTTTTTTCGTCGGCAAAATATAAAAATAAAATTTCAAAAATAAATAAAAGACTTTTGCCGACGCAAATTATCGTCGGTAAAAATATAAAATAATTAAATTAAAAAATTGAAGCCCTTTCCCGACGCAAATTTTCGTCGCCAAATTAAAAATTAAAATTAAAATAACATTGGCCGACGAAATAAGTCGTCGGCAAAAAATAAAATAAAAATTAAAAAAAAATCCGAAATTATATTTGCCGACGAAAAATATCGTCGGCAAAAATGTAAAATAAAAATTAAAAAAAAATAAAATGATATATGGCGACGACATTGTTCGTGGGCAAAAGTTAAAATAAAAATTAAAAAAATTAAATGACATTTGCCGACGAAAAAGTTCGTCGGCAAAATATAAAATCAAATTAAAATATTAAAAATACCTTGCCGACGTATTTATTTCGTCGGCAAAAGTAACAACAAATAATTTTACAAAAATAAAATCATTTGCCCGACGAAATATTATGTCGGTAAAGGTAAAAAAAACGTCGGTAAAGCTCTAATTTTTGCCTACAAAAAAATTTTTCGTCGGTAAAATATTTACTGACGGGGTTTTACCGACGAATAGCCGACGAAAACTTTTTCGTCAGGGATGAGTTTTGCCGACGAAAATATGACATTTGGCGACGAAAAAATTCGTCACCAAAAGTGAAACTTGTTGTAGTGTTTACTGGCAACAGATCGTGTAATTATATGTCTCTATGTAGATGACATGCTTATTTTTTGAACTGACAATGAAGTCATTTAAAGTACCAAAAATTTCTTGTCATCTGGTTTTAGCATGATAGACATGGGCATAGCTGATGTTATTTTGGGTGTTAGAATTAAAAGAGAAAATAACAAATTGGTTCTTACCAAGTCGCACTATATTGAGAAAATTCTTAAGAATTTTAATCAATTTAATAGTGCACCCATGTTTACACCTTTTGATTCAAATTTGAAGTTGTATCCTAATACTGGAAGAGCTATTGATCGGTTGGAATACTCAAGAGTGATTGGTAGCTTAATGTATGCCATGACATGCACTAGACCAGATATTGCATTTGCAGTCGGGAAACTTAGTAGGTATGCTAGTAGTCCCAATAGTGTGCATTGGCATGCTGTCAATCGGGTGTTGAGATACTTGAGGAAAACTATGGACTATGGAATAGGTGGCTATCCAACGGTGCTGGAAGGATTCAAGGATGCTAGTTGGGATTACTGGCCGTGAGGATTCACTCATCTACGAGTGGTTGGATTTTTACACTTGGAGGAGGAGCTATCTCCTGGGGATCTAAGAAGCAGACGTGCATAATAGACTCATCTATGGCAGCTGAGTTTGTAGCATTGGCTTCTTGTAGCAAAGAGGCAGAGTGGCTCAGAAATCTGTTGTTGGAGATTAGGCTTTGAACAAAGTCTATGTCACCTATATCTTTGCATTGTGATAGTGAGGCAACTCTATCAAGGGCCTATAGTCAAGTGTATAAAGGGAAATCCAGGCATATAGGACTGAGACATAGTTGTTTCAGACAGCTAATCACGGATAGCGTGATTACTATTGATTATGTAAATTCAAGTGAAAACTTGGGTGACACCTTTTAATAAAGGGACTTGCAAGGGATTTGGTGTGGAAAACATCAAAAGGGATGGGTCTTAAGCCCACTTAGCATAATCACTCATGGTGGAAACTCGACTCAAAGCTTGAAAGATCAAGACCTTGAGCTCAATGAGCCTAAGTACACCATACGTCGTGATTGCAAGTACTTAAATTGTTATTCATTTTTCATCCCAAGGTTAAAGTGCTTGGTACCTGTAATGTAAAAAGAAGAGGTTGAGTTAGTTAACTCTTAATAGACTTACCATGATGGTTGTTAGGGTACTGTAGTTACAGGAGTACTCTCAGTAAGCTTACCTATATGTGTGTAGGAAGTGGTGCCGCTTTCTATGAGTCCAAAAGCTTGGCTATAGAGCGCTCATGAAACAGGATATAGACACAAAGCCAATCCACGTGTCGGCTTATTTGAATACTTGAGGTAACATGTACTGTGCGTGAGACATTTCCGGTTAGTTGCATAAGATCGCTAGTTCAAAGACAAGTCTAGTATGCCATCTTGACTAACTTTGACGTGTCTTCACTAAGTGATTGGTTCAAATCGAAAAGATACCATCGCCTATGCATAAGGCTGCCAAGTGAACCAAGAATCGTCATCCTGTATTTTGAAAATGGTGGGGGATTGTTGGGGAATTTTCAAAAAACGATGGAAATACTTTTGGTTTTAGTTTTAGGATTTTCAAAACCTTCCTTGTTTTCTTTGGGAAGCTAGAAATTGGTGTAAAATCATACCCGATCATGATCAGGCATGACCAGTCATGGTGACTCTTTGGTGTGGAGTAGATTCGCGTCGTAGATCAACGATCCAACGGTCAGACCAAATTGGATGCGACCAAGGGTCATGACCCTTCAGATCAGGTACATTCAGGCCTATATAATTCAAAGCAAGTTTCTGCTTTCTTGTCCCAGTTAATCATTTCATGCATATTTGATTAATAGTTATCTTGGTTCTCTTGATGATATCAAGGGTATTCTGATCTCCAGTCGTTTGTGCAGACGTCGGTAGAATGATCTTTAGATCAGGCTTCATTGTATCCTGGAGGCAAATTTGTTGTTAACCCGGAGTACACCATCTGGTGGGGGCAAATATTGTCTTTAGGAAAGCAACGCTGTAACGGGACTTGAACCAATATTTCTGTACAGTTATTTTCAAAGATAGTCAAATCGGAAGACCACCATTTCACCAACAGCACAATGATCCACAGTCTTACACTCTGATGATTGAGACATACCACACTATCTCATAGTAATCATAGTACTGCAACCCTATCAGATAAGATGCCCAATCTCATCACTAATTATGAAATGCTTTAAGTATAAGATTTGTGATCCATGTCTCATGTATGTGAATCTCATCCATACATGGATTACATCTAATACACTTGTGGGTTCCGGTTCATCTCATGAACCATCATGTCATTTTATATTGATTATGTGCAAACATAAAATAAAATACCATTCATCACATGAATAAATGATGAAAATATAAATTAATTAATGAAACAAACTAATTTATTTGGATCATCCACTTGACAAAGGACATACAATCTAACAAACACTATCTCATGGACATATTTTTTAGGTCTTCTCTTGCCAAAGTTCTCTTGATCTGGCTACTTCACTTCATCGCAAGAGAGGTAATCTTTCATAGGTTAATGTCGAATTAACTTGCTTCATTCATGCATGAAATGTGGATTGAATGGGTTTCACTTCTTTGGTTTAGGGTCTTAGGATTCTTCGCTTTTATACGATCATTTGGGCATTTGACCATTTAGGCTAAATGTGCACCTCACTGTGGGCCCTTAGCTGATGATGTGACTGGGCCCTACCAAGTTTGGGGCCCACTTGACCCACCCGACACCTTTATCAAGGCCTCACAAGTTTCAGTCGATTTATAAAGAGATCATGTGCAGTCAATTTGTCGGCACAGATGATTCACATTGTTGCAAACCTCATGGATCCAATATATAATTTAGGGGTTCCTATGCCCGGTCCATTTGGATGGATGCTCTGGCGCATGTAATCAATAATGACATTCTTTGGTCTCATATCCGGTGTGGGGGGTCACAAACAAAAGTTGCACTTTGTTCCCAGTGAAAAAAGAAAAAAAAAATAAAGAAAGAAAAGAGACACCTTTAAAAACATTAAAGAAAATTTAACTAGTATTAAATACGACACGAGTTATAAATAAAACAAATAAACCACTACCAAACATGACCCGACCCATACCAGTTGGGCGTGGGCTTGTTCTCACAAGTTCTAAAATTTGTTTGAGTTAGGTCAAGTATGGGGCAGATGTGTCAATCAAGTAAGGGTGTAAATTGGGCCGCGCTGCCGGTCAGTGTGTTGTGGCCTGTCCCGACACATTGACCGGCGTTGACCGGGCCGAAATGGTCAACGTCTGGGTGGTGTTGGGCCAAGGCCCGGCCCGGCCTTTATATAAAACAAATGCTCATTTTTTATATAAATGAGAAATTAAACTTCAAACAATTAAAGTCTCATTCTTCAATTATAAATTCGCATCAATGTTTGTATATTTATTTTAGTAATTTTAACTTTATTTCTAATTGAAAGCCCTAAATGTCCATGAAGTCTCTTTCAATATACATAAAAATAAGAAAAATAATAAAAAAAAAAAGGTGGGCCGGCCCGTGGGAAGCACGTCCTAGCCAGGCTAGGGAACGGCCCCTCACAGCACGACAAAGTTGTGCCATGGGCCGTGCTGGGATGACCCCTAGCCAAGCTGGTCATGGCACGGCATGGCCTGTGAATCTTCACGGACCAGCCAAGCCTGGCCCAAGAAAGGCTAGGCTGGTTAGTCAACGGCTGACCCGGCCCATATTACATCCCTACAATCAAGTCAAATAAGGTTCAAGAGTAGACCTAACCTGGACCGAGCCAAACGGTTTGCCGGTTGCCACTTTTCAGTCGTAGCTTACTTTCCCTTTAGCCTATTAAATTCTATATAATATGGTTATCCTATATGCTTTCTTTTTTCTTCTTTTTGTTTGGCACCATATCTCGAACCAAAAACCTAATGACTTTAGCCAAATGATTTATCATCATCAACCTCTTGTACCAACTATGTTGGGTCGATTATTCTAAACCAAACTCTCATATAAGTTGCACTTCTTCATATTTATTTTTAGTATCTCCAACCACGACTTCTTTGGCATACCACTTTCCTTTGGTAGGCCATCAACTGCTATAACCAAACTTTTCGTTGTCAGCGCTGATGCACTTGTGTTAGACATCCCCAAACCATCTCAAAATGGTTTTTTAAATTTTATCCCCCCATTGAAGCTACCCTAAATGCTCTTGAAAGTGGCCATTCTAATTTTAACCTTCCTTGTTTTACCACACATCCACCTTACCATTTCCATATTTATTACATCTGTTTTGTGCATACTAGCAAAATCCCATGAATAACCACGAAACCACCAAATGCACAGACTGATATGAATTATTTTTAATAAATTTATTAATTAGTAAACTTGTGAGTCCTTTTTTTTTTTGCTAATTTGATCTTTATATTTTTTTCCAAATATTTTATTATTTAGGTGAGGCATGAATTGATTAAGAAAGATCAAATGATCATAGACCTAACAAATTGACCTGATATATTTAAGTGGGACCGAGATGAATGGGGTCCATCATCTCTATTCTAACCGTTCATAAAATCATATGATGCGGGCTGGGACCCATTAATTGATTGATAAATATCAAATGATCAAATGATCATAGACTTCTCAAATTGACCAAATCTAACCTATTTAAGTGCGACCCCAAGATGAATGGGGTGCACCATCTATATTCTAACCGCCCATAAAACCATATTATGCGGGATGGGACCCATGAATTGATTAAGAAAGATCAAAGGATCAAATGATCTTAGACCTAACAAATTGACCTGATATATTTAAGTGGGACCCAGATGAATGGGGTCCACCATCTTTATTTTCACCGTCCATAAAGTCAAATGATGCGGGCCGGGACCCATTAATTGATTGATAAAGATCAAATGATCATAGACCTTTCAAATTGACCAAACCTAGCCTATTTAAGTGAAACCCCCAAGTTGAATGGGGTCCACCATCTATATTCTAACCGTCCATAAAACCATATGATGCAGGCTGGGACCCATGAATTGCTTGATAAAGGTCAAATGATCAAATGATCATAGACCTCACAAATTGACCAAACCTAACCTATTTAAGTGGGACCCCAAGATGAATGGGGCCCACCATCTCTATACTAACCGTCCATAAAACCATATTATGCGGGATGGGACCCATGAATTGATTAAGAAAGATCAAAGGGTCAAATGATCGTAGACCTAACAAATTGACCAAATATTTTTAAGTGGGACTCAGATGAATGGGGTCCACCATCTTTATTCTAACCGTCCATAAAATCAAATGATGCGGGCCGGGACCCATGAATTGATTGATAAAGATCAAATGATCAAATGATCATAGACCTCTCAAATTGATCAAACCTGACCTATTTAAGTGGGACCCCCAAGATGAATGGGGTCCACCATCTATATTCTAACCATCCATGAAACAATATGATGCGGGATGGACCCATGAATTGCTTGATAAAGATCAAAGGATCAAATGATCATAGACCTCACAAATTGACCAAACCTAACATATTTAAGTGGAACCCCCTAGATGAATGGGTCCACCATCTCTATTCTAACCGTCCATAAAACCATATTATGCGGGATGGGACCCATGAATTGATTTAAAAAGATCAAAGGATGAAATGATCGTAGACCTAACAAATTGACCAAATTTTTTTTAAGTGAGACCCAGATGAATGGGGTCCACCATCTCTATTCTAACCGTCCATAAAATCACATGATGCGGGCCGGGACCCATGAATTGATTGATAAAGTTCAAATGATCATAGACCTCATAAATTGACCAAACCTAATTTATTTAAGTGGGACCCCAAAGATGAATGGAGTCCACCATCTATAGTCTAACCGTTCATAAAACCATATGATGCAGGCTAGGACCATGAATTGCTTGATAAAGGTCAAAGGATCAAATGATCATAGACCTCACAAATTGACCAAACCTAACCTATTTAAGTGAAACCCCCCCCCCCCCCCCCCCCCCCAAATGAGTGGGGTCCACCATCTCTATTCTAACCATCCAAAAATCATATTATGCGGGATGGGACCCATGAATTTATTAAGAAAGATCAAATGATCAAATGATCATAGACCTAACAAATTGACCAAATATTTTTAAGTGGGACCCAGATGAATGGGGTTCACCATCTTTATTCTAAACGTCCATAAAATCAAATGATGCGGACCGGGACCCATGAATTGATTGATATAAATTTAGCACATCTAGTGTGTTGGCTTATTTAGGAATTTCATGGAGAGATTTTAGGCTTTTAAGTGGAAGATGATTCTTCATAGAGAGATTTTAGGTCTTTTGAGTGTGCAATAGATATAGAGATTTTAGGGGTAAGGGCAACTCCGGAAATGACATTGTAAAAGGCTTGAGGTTGCGCCACGTGTCTTTATGTGAGGAAGAGTACATCCCTTTAGTAATATAGTTGTTTCTTCTTGATTGGTCAGCATTTTGTTGCATAAGTAATAGTTGGTCTAATCGTTGTCTTATAAAACCTTTCCTTTAATCTGGATAGCATTTATCGGTTACAAAAGTACTTCAAAAGTCTGCATTTCAACCATCCCACTTTTATCTTTCATCTCACATCTTAATTAATCTCTCAATCCTTATTAATTATCAAGCCAAAGTAATCAAATGAATCTATTTGTGGTATCGTGTGAACTTTAATTCTCATAATAGCTTCAACTCTTTATTTATACTCACTAAAGTTGCAATCCGTATATTCTGTATTTGTATGGCTTATTTTAATGCCTTAGAATTCTAAAGCCTCACGCCATCTCTCGAGTTTTGAATTCACATCGTCTTTTGATTTATCCATTGTTGACACCAAAAATGTCACTTTGCCTCTTCAAGATCCAAAGAGCTACATGAAGTTGCAACCTGCCAAAAATAGGCAATGCTGCTTCCAAAAAATCAAATCTTGTCAGAATCAAACAAAAACCGCAAGATCCTTCAAGACAGCCAAAAGAGGAGTACACAAGAAGTTTCGGGCCATTTCAAAATCATTTGGCCTAACTTCGCTTCTCCGACAGCCGAAAATGAGCTCTCGGCGGCGAAAGCATCGGAGACACCAAATCTTCGATCAGAGCCGATAGATGGTCTCAAAATACGTCCAAAAGGCTCCACGTCAAGTTCTGAGTCAAACCGACAACGTTTGACCCTACATTAACCCTCGAACAGCTAAATCAGGCCTCTCGGCGGCAAAGCTCTCAGGGACCATGGTTTCTAAGACAGAGCCTATGGATCATCTTAAAATGACTCCAATGGGTTCCCTATCAAATTTCAAGTTAATCGGACATTGGTTGACCGCACATCAAACCGCGGTATCTTCATCGCGACAAAAGCGAGTCTACTGGTGATAGGACCCCAAACGGCTTCAAAACTCAAACAAAAGCCTATGGTTGGTCTTATTTATTGCTCAGGAGGCTTCACACCAAATTTTAGGCCATTCTGACATCGTTTGACCCAGTTTCAGCTTCTGACAGAAAATCGGCAGCTCTACGCGACAAAGTCTTCGGCTTTCTCAGGAAATTAGAAAATTTGCAAACCAAAATGCGAGGATTCTTATCAGGTTTCCTACAGGGAAATCAAGCCAATAAATGGTCAAAAATGTCAAGGAAAAATACAGAAGAAAAAAGAATCGAAAAACAACAAAAACGGACACAAAACGGGACAAAAAGGGGGAAAACCCCCCAGGGTCGCAGGCCCCTGCAACCCTGGGCCGGGGGGGCCGGCGACCCTGGAGCCCGGGATCGCCGGGAAGGCCCCGGAAACCCCGGTTTTCGCCATTTTTTCACGATTCGAAGCGTCCGGCCTCTGGTAGTTTCCAAAACTCATACTTTTGAGACACCAAATCCTCTGACATTCGTCAAAAACACGGGTCAATCATCAAAAGTATCGAAAACAACATTGATCGCCACCCGGTCAACAAAAAAAAGTGTGCTTTCTACCCGACCGATCGAGAAATCGACAGGACAGATGGCACTGACCCGCTGTTGGCAACCAACACCTGAAGTCACATGGTCATCCGATGTCGATCTACATGAAGATCCATCGATGATCATTGCCAGAAGAATCCCAAAAGACGCGGCACGGCCCACGACTCTTCAATTGCTCGGCGACCACTTAATGCGATTAATTGACCAGCTTTATTACAGTCATTAATCCATTTCTTTGGATGGACCAATCAGAAGCAAGCATCCGGGAGTTACAAGTCAAGAGATTCATGGCATTTAACCCATGAAACTCCTCCCATCATGGCGATTAAAGGCGATTAAATGCCCTCAATCTCCTCCGGCCAATCAGAAGCCAAGAAAAAGGAGTTGCAAAATAAAGAATTAAATCCTGTAACTCCTCCCATTATGCAACTTAATGACAATAAAAGCCCATAAACCCTCCTAAATGGCTACCAAAAAGCCTATAAATTGGAGAGCTCTCCAAGAAGAAAGAAGAAAAAACGGAGAAAATCACAAACACATAGACAATAGACTGCAGAAAATCCGGAAACTCAGACAGAAAGAGGCATCAGAAATCTAAGAGAGAAAACTCTGTGGAAATCCTACACCGACTACCGCTACAAGGTGACAAAAGTCCCTTGGGGGTACCCCCCAAGATCCTTGTCTTCTCCTTCTGCCTCCAATGGCTTAGATGTGGCTTTTCAGCCCGTCTACTCGGTTTTTTATTGGACATAGGACCTCCTTTTGGTCTTTGTCCTTTAAAAACCTGAGGTTATAGCCAAGCCAAGCGAATCAATAGCATCCTCTGTTCTCATCTGCATGGATGATGGCGAAGCCCACATATGGCTTGCGACCGTCAATCTAAACGGGTCCCCCACAATCTCCTGAGAAGTTAGATCCTCATTTTCTTGCTTTTCATTGTAGTTTGTATTTTTTCAAAAGAGACAAAAATCACAACTCTTGTCTTTCATTATTGATAAGGATTGTAAATCGGCTATGAACGCCAAAATCGGCTATAAACGCCAGAAACCGGCTATAAACGCCAAAATCGGCTATAAATGCCAAAAAAAAATCGCCTTTTACGGCAAACCAAGAAAAATGTATCTTTTCTTAAATATATGTGCAATGGAAAACTTGAAAGAAGTTGATTTCTTTTTTACTTGCGAAGGTTGATCTCCGGATCACCACTTGCAATTCCAAGTAAAATATAAAATCTGGCATACCCACACAACAAAATTGTTGATGCGCGCCTCTGCCCCCCGGTTACGAAAGGGTCGGACCCAACAGACTCCCACGTCCGCCGACCTCGGTAGAACCGAGCAGAAGCGCGGTCCATCATCCATCAATACTATATAATCTGCAAACGACAAACTAAGGTACCTCCTTTGAATATTAGTAGTTAACTCATTAGTGTAAGATAACAACTTAGGTCCGACCCCTAATACTTCATTTTTGAACTGTTATAAAAAATTTATGCTACCTATTAACAACCCTACACAACTCTTCTCCTCTATCGGGGATAGGGACCGTGGTAAAAAGTGCTGCATTTTAACAAAAGGTTTCAACTATAGGCCTATCAATTTAGCCCGTTGAAATGGTTACCAGGCCCGGACTGGCCCAAGCCCAAAAATACAGGGCTTTTAAAATTTTTTGAGCCCAGTAGGCTGAGCTTGGTCAATTCTTTTAAAATCCATCCAAAATGGGACTGTGACTGGGCAGAGAAAGCCCAACCCGTTCAGGCCCGACCCAGCCGGTTCCAAGCTAATTTTACTATTTCTTTTGATGTTTCAGTGAATATGAATTGTATTTTTTTACTTTTGTTAATTTATGATTGAGGTCCTTAAAAGAGTATATTTTTCATGATTATCTTTATCATACCATTTTGGTCTTTTAGTCATTACATCATTTGCTAAGGTAAGAATGAAATCAATAAATAGCTCAACTTTCCCTTAGTCATTACATTATTGGTTAAGGTAAGAATGAAGTAGTAAAGTCCTCAGAACCTTAATTCCAAAACTTGCACCCCCCCCAGTCACCTTTCCAATTCCACATAAAATGTAAATCCATAAGATTCTTTTTTTTTTTTCACAATTAGCTCTAGTCCATTCCACAAAATCTCGAGCAACCCATATCTACTTAGGTATTTACACAAACATCAGATTTTTTATGGTTTATAGCTTCGATCTTTTCAATGTACCAAGATGCAACCCAATTTCACAAATTATGCTCTTCCATGCTCCAGCAGCAAGTGGCCTGATTCAGTAAAACCATGACATGTATTTACCTCCTCTATACTAAAACCACTTGATTAGATGGCATTTTCTACACAGAACCTCAAAAGATCAACTTTGTACTTCTTTAATGGTGAGCTTTGTCATGTTTCAAATCCAAAGGTCAAGTCAACACGTCTACAAAACTTTGAGCCCAACATGGGGCTGTATCTAATTATATCCTTATGTTGGAGATTGTGCTAAAGCCCACGCTCGCCTAGCCCAGTCCGAGCCCGCACGGGATGGAATTTAATATAGGTCCGCTCAATTTAAGATCGGAATTGAACAACCCCCGACATGTCCGTCCAATATTCAAAATGTGATTCAATAACTCATGCCCACACACCGCCGTTCCATTGACCGGCCTAGTTTCAACCATCAATCTTGGGTACAGATCGGCTTTTGAGTAAATACTGCAGGGCCATAGGCTATAAGCCTATAACTGATAAAGACCTATGAACATTCACATTAGGCCCATGCAGAATGGACACGGGAGAATGAATTCAGTCAAATTAAGAACAGTCAATACATGGCCCAAATCCCTATGGTCCTTTTATTCCCTATTTAATCATACAAGGACACCAATGCAAAAGCAATACGCCAATACCCATCACATTCTAATCACCTGGGCTTGTTGGATACATAAATAGGGCAAAGAGGAATTTGCTTTAATGGAGAAAAAGAAAGAAGAAAATAAAAAGCTTTTAGAGAAAGGAGTGTGTCGTACGTAATTCCATCACCTTTACACTCGCAAGCCTGTCAATTCAAAGCTGGAACTTTTCTTCAAAGTTGAGACAGCCAAACGCTGTTATTCTCTGATGTTGTTCCCAAAGACATCTGCTGCTTTTGCTCACATGGCCACGCTATAAAACCCGAAGATGCTTACTGGAGGTAGCAATTAAATGTAGGGAGCTTTTGAGCAGATAATGCCATATTTTGCTTTTTAATGCTGCTTTGGGGGTGCTTTACTTTAAACTTTAAAGAGATGAGGGGAGATTATATTTCTTTTCTTTTTGGTTGAAGGAGATGGCATTTAAATCAGTGTAAAGTCCTAGTTTAGATGGAGGGCCTAAAAACAACAGTAACCAAGGAAAACTAGAGTTTGAATTTATCACTTTTTGGGCAATGGCTTGGGTTGGGTAAGCACTTTGAGGGAGAATTTCTGCTACAAGAAAATTGCATGTGTTAACTCGTTCTATGAGATCCATGTGGGCTCACCTTTGATAGCCCCAACTCTGTTCTCAATCTTATCTCTCAATGATTTGGCAAAAAGCCCAATTTTATGTTTATTAAGACTGTACTTACACTGCATTGATAGACTATAAAAAAACCAACAGCTAAAAATCCATTAACTTTAATACTCTAGAGTATTAATCAACAGCTAAGATTATTTTATGGGGCTTTGTATTTCCCTTTCATAACTCATCCATAAATAGATCTCTCCATTGACCAATCTTCGATGATACTAAAGCATCTAAGTGGGCACCAAGAGGAGCCAAAACACAGTTTGTATATACAATCTACTCATAGGTGAAGATCTGAGGAAAATATATTGATCAATTGGGTTAAAATGTCTAAATATTTATCTGAGGAAAATCTAAACCTACACTAATGTACTTATCAATTGGGTTAAAATGTCTAAATATGGATGCCCCTCCACAGTTAAATGAGTGTTATCGGGCTTGGTTGGCAAGTTTGGCTCAGGTTGAGTTGGCAGGTTGGGTCAGTACCGCATAAAACTAATGATGACATACAGAGGGTCAATCCTGACAGTCCAGTTGTGGGTCCACATCTAGTATTCTAATTCCTCCACATCAGAATTAGTGGCTGAGTGGGCGCTGGTGGAGAAAATGACTCCATGGCTCAAATTCATAGGTTTCAGTGGACTGTCATCGTGTTTCACATTTGGGCCACCCCATTTATAGTCTTCAACTGTAACATATGTACATATGTAAGTATACGATGGGCAAGTTGCCACCAGTAAAACAAATGGTAAAACAAGTACATGATAATTAGCTGAGAGGAAAAGAGAATCTTTTCTCTTTGACACACATTCCCATGCACGCAAACTTCCAAGGAGTAGGAAACCGTTTGTGCTGAGAAAGTTGCGAGAGGGTCTTTTGGAACGAGTAACTGTATTTGTTCATTCAAACTCTTCTTTTCTAGCATGGCAGGTTGCTTTGCCTTTCATATATGGTTTGGTGTCCTTTTTGACTGAGACTTGGGCACACTTCCTTGAAAAGAAACACCAGCCCCTTTGGTAACTAACGAGTAATTAAATATTACATGCCTGGAATTTGTGACGTATTTCATATATGTAATGAATGAATATTTACACCACACTTGTGCCTTAATGCACTAGAAATAAAGTATATTATCATTGTTGATGTGGGACAGTTAATTATAGTGGTACAGAACTTCTACGTGGAAGAAGAACTCAAAGCCTCGTTCCTTCAAAACAAATATTTGATTGATGGCAAACCTAATCAATGTTCTGATACTATGATTCGTCTAAATTCTAAAAGAGGCTACATTTTCATAAAGTTTCACAGTTCTTATCAACACAAACTTCTCCATTTATTCAAAAAAAGAGAAGAAACATAGGAGAGTAATTTAAAATCCCAATAAACAATTCTATTTCTACTATGTCTAAGAAATGAGTCCAAATATACATAAGTCTCCCGCTGTCACATTGTTGTTTTAGGGAAATGCTTGTGTGATTGTTAAAATTAGAAAAAGAAATACAAACCCTTCATCTCTTGATGTCCTGCATGATCGTCATCTTTAATTTGTTGGTGAATACCATCCATCTTGTAGATTATGTCACTATTATAAAATACTTCTTTTAAGTCTATTGTTTCTGGTGGCTCACTAGATTAGATAAGTCATTATCTTTTCAAAAACATTCATCATGCAACTTTACAAAGAGTATGAGGTGGTGAGATTTGAATGAGTGTGCGTACAAGAATACCGGTATTTCAATTTATCTAAGAGAAGAAAAAATTGACAATGAGATCGTATATAAGTGTAAGACACAAGCTTATGGCCGGCTAATCTCAAGATCATAATCGGAGTAATAAAGAGAAAAGTCTAAAAGAGGCTATAATGAAAGGGATAGGTTTCGATTTCAAAATTGGACTATGATTTGAAGATATTTACACCATAGGAGAAGGATTTAATTATGGGGCATTCGGTGACAGGTTCCTCAACATTATACTTTATGGTCTTAGATCCACAAAAAAAAGTCATAGAGCCAAATGTCCCTCTCACACTTATTCACACCTAAAATGTCTAATTTACCTTTTCTTCAAATCATAACCAATCGCATGATTGGTGGGATATCCCATTAATAATGGCCAACTAACATTTATTTGCCCACGATTAATGGAATCTCCAGATTTTCAAATAAATTCTAAAAACACACAAATAAATTTCAAAATAACGAAAATAAATTTAAAAAAATGAAATAATTTCGAAAAATTCAATAAATTAAAAAAAATAATATATAATCAAATAACGCAAATAAATTTAAAAAGATGCAAATAAGTTTCAAAATATCCAAATAAATTTCATAAAATATAAATAAATCTCAAAAGACTTAAATAAATCTCAAAAGATGTAAAGAAAATTTCAAAAAATGCAAATAATTTTAAAATAAAGAAAATAAATTTTAAAAAATACAATAATTTTAAAAAACACAATAAATTTGAAATTACACAAATAAATTTCAAAAGACTCAAATAAATTTAAAAATCACATATAGATTTCAAAAAACGTAAATAAATTTGCGAAAAACTCAAATAAATTTTGAAAAAACTCAGATAAATTTATCAAAAACACAAAGAAATATGACGAAAAACAGATAAATTTAAACAACACCCAGATAAAATTGACAAAAACTCGGATAAATTTGAACAAAACTCAGATAAATTTTCCAAAAACTCAGATAAATTTTGAAAAAAATCAGATAAATTTACCAAAAATACACAGAAATATGACAGAAAACAGATAAATTTGAACAACACTCAGATAAATTTGACAAAAATACAAAAAAAACATGACAGAAAACAGATAAATTTGAACAAAACTCAGATAAAATTGACAAAAACTCAGAATGACCGAATGAGAAAGAAACAGAAAATTGGACAGATTTCATGGATGGCATCAAGCCACATTGTCTACCGACCTTTGTTCAACTTATTTTTCTTCCTACTTCTCATCTCAGTTTCCTGTCATGGCATCTTCATCTTCTATCCCAAACACTTCCCACCTTGTCTCAATCAAAGTGGATCGAACCAACTATGTTCTATGGTCGGCACAATTTCTTCCGGTCTTGAAAAGCAACAGCTTGCTTGGCTATGTCAATGGAACAGAGCCTTACCCTGATCAGTTTTTTGTTGATGAAAATGGGACTCAATCTGTCACGGTGAATCCAAGATATCTCTCATGGCAGCAACAAGACCAGCTACTACTTAGCTAGCTAGCTGGATCAATGCGGCATTAACTCTTAAGTGTTTTTTCCACCATGACGCAGCTTTCTACGTCAAGAGACGCGTGGCGATCTCTTGAGAAAAGATATGCTTTACAATCCCTGACGTGGATCATGCAACTAAAGAATCAATTGCAAACAACCAAGCGAGGCAATTTGTCTATCAATGATTCTGTAGACAAGTTAACCACCATGGCTGACAATCTTTCTTTTGCCAGCAAACCAGTAAATAATGATGCTGCTCTTTATGGAGTTGCAGTTGGACAAAATTTGTCATTAGCGACCCTCCTCTCCTCTCCCTTAAACTGCTCCGCCACCAGCATCTGCCATGCCTACATCAACTAGACGGCTGAGGCAGAGCCATGTCTGCGGACGGGGATCTGCTGTGCTTTCCGCGTTGGCGGATCGTCGACTTCGTATTCGGTGCGGGTTTCGCGTACGGGGTGTAACGGGTATCGGAGCTTTGTGAATCTGGACCTGTCGCTGCCAGTGGGGAAGTGGCCGGAGGCGGGGTGGAGATACAGTGGGCCTCGCCGAGGGAGCCTGTGTGTCGGGTACAGGCGGATCGTGAGGCGGGTACGAACGCGACGTGCACGGCGGATCCGATGGAGGATGGGGTTCGGAGGTGCTTCTGCAATTCCGGGTTGCGGTGGGATCCGATCGCTGAGACGTGTGCTGAAAGTGAGTTGATTGAGTTTTGAAAGGGGATTTTGTAGAAAACCAAAATTGTTGCCCAAGCACAAACGAGGGAGAATATAAATTTTGAAATTCTAAATTTCAAAATTTCATGCCTAAAATGGTTGAAATGGCAATTTAGTCCTAAAAGATGAGATCATGTGGATGCAGGGACCTAAGGCTGGGAAAAAGTCTAGTTGAGTGGACCAGAAGCTTTAAAAAGATTTTCCTTGTACTGGAGGCTGGAAACATTGACCTGGACCTTTCGCTAATTTTGCCTTTAATTAATGAGTGTATTTAGTGCACTTCACAAAAATGTGCCCTAGACTTTTAATCACATCAACATTCCGATTTCAATTCTAGAATGAATTCAAAGAAATGTGTAATCACATTTAACAAAGACCCTCCTTTACTTTACGGTAAACTCTCATTTCCTTCTTCCTGCTCAAGTTGATTGTTCTAAGTTTTAATTAATTGTTTCATGTCAGTCAATTTTCATCTTTACAGTTGCTTTTTTTAGTTAGAACTTAATAAAATATATTAATGAATGTCAGCAAAACCAAATAAAAAGTGAGGAGAAATTGCTTTTGTCTGCAATAGGATCTTAGATTCTTTACCGACAATTTTAACTTTAAGTGCGTCAAAATTGTTCACCACCTGCCAGAAGTCTTCACTTAATCCAGATCTATTTTTATTTCTACTCTTTTCCTTTCTCTTTAATTTTTTTTTTCTCATTCGTCATGTTTTACCCTTATTACGTTTCTTACTTTATAGCATTTGTTTAATCTACATCCTTCTTGATCTTGATTTGTTAGTGGCGTAACAGTTGTAAAATTTGCACTCATATATTTAATTTTACTACTAATTTGTTTTTCCCTGGTTTACTGTGTTATATGGAATGTGGAATTAGGGTTCTAAAATGAAATCTTGATTTTTGAAAATAGTAAACAAGATAATGAAACAAAACATAACCAAATATGTCTGCAAAATTCACACTTATATACATATATTCATATATGTATATATTCATTTGAATAACCTAATAGTCAATCAATAGCCTTATTTATTTATTTAACACTGTAGGTGCAGAAAACAATGACCCACAATAACGGGGGTGCCTTAGAGGACTTATCCAAGATGATGAAGATTAGGTGCCGCCCGAAAGCCTGAAAGGGAAGAGCAAACGGTCAGAGGACCCTGGCCTGGGCGGCGCAAGGCTCTCCGATGCCAAAGTCAGTGTAGGAACTGGAACAAAGGAAGGAGAGGAAGAAGAGAGACAGAGTAACGGCTCTTTTTTGTTGGATTGTGCGTACCTTGCTTGTGGAATGAGGATCTATTTATAGAGGCTTGGGTCGTATCTTCGGATGATATCTTGGCGCGGGTCCCATGACTCGACTGGAAGTCATGATCAGCCCACAAAGTAATTAATACGGTCCAATCCAGCCCGCTTTGCATTTAATTGCAGTCGGATCAGCCCACATCACATTAAATGTGCGTCTTGTTGGGCCAGATCGTGTTGGACGCCTTTGGCGGTAGGGGTACCATCGGATCCGCCCTCGGGCCTCGCCCTGATTTGGCTTCAGCCGCTGGATGCCGCCCTGTCAGTGATCTGGCGAAGATTGTGGACGGCTGGATGTCGCATCTGTCTTACTGGCTCGCGCCCCTGTTCCTCCACGTGTGTGATGACGTGGGGGGCGAAGGGCGCGAGTGGAGATTCTTTCCCGCTTCGGCTCCTTCGGCCGAGGTGGAGCTTCCAGCCGAGGTGGGCACCTGGGGAAGCCGAGCTCGGCGCTAGCGGCCCGGACCTGCTTGACTTCGGCCGGGGCCCCTGTCCTGGTAGCCGAGGTGAGACTGGTGCCTCGTGGGCGGCACGCGGATGGCACGTGAGAATGCTTAGTCTCATCTGATGGCTGTGATTAGCGTAATCCTGGAGCTCTGGAAATCTCCCCACACAAACACCATTTGGATTTATGCATGCTCATATACAAAATAAATGCAAATTTATCTTGAGGTTTTTATTGTTTCAAGCCAATGCAATAAATTGTTAACAGAATTTTTTTTTATATAAGCCCCTTGGTTGGCTATTTCATCTTCTTACCATAGAATGTAAAGTCCAGTGACTCTCTCTTATCTAACACTTATCAAAATTATTATTTAAATATTCTCAAATGTTTCACGCCAAACTGAATTTTTTTCCATTGGCTGGAGGTATCTATTGTGCGTGCATATTTTATATCTGCACCATTTAAACATATGAATTAGGGATGGATGCATAATATTTGTTTTAGGAGGACCACTTAAGAGTTAAGATCATTAATAGATTGTCTCAATTCACATGTAGAAGTAAGTTTTCTTGACGAGAGCCTATTTTGCAATCGTACATTGGACGTTGCAATCTAAAATGTAAGGCATGATCTCTTTTCTTTTACGGAGTTTTCGTTGTTACTTTTATTATGAAATTCTATTTTCTTTCTTTCTCTTTGGTGCAGTTTGGATTCATTTTACAGTTTCCAACTTGGGAGAGTGAACCCATAGAAACAGGGTAGGTACTTTCAATACATTTCCAAACATGCATATGCATTACTGCCTATTTGTCAGTCTCTTCAAGACATGCTCTCTCATCTCTCTTCTTTCACTGAATATTATTATTTTTATTTATTTATATTAAACTCTAGCATTTTTCTTCATTTATTAATCATTTGATCATATTTTCTTGGAATCTCAGATTAAAAGAGAGACTTCAAATTTAGGCAGATTTGTGACGTGTTTTGTGAACAAATTTTGATATTAGAAATTTGAGAATTATAAAGAACGTGATGTGACTGATGGTCTCATGTGCTTTTGATCTTTATTATCAGTTGAATTAGTTTAGATCTTTGTAAATTATCCTTATGTGTTCAAATCATGATAGAAATTTCAAATCATGTCGGTCTATGTAGATCTTATTTTGTACCTTTAATTATTTTCGAAGCAATGAGCTTGTGGCAGTAGGTGAAGAGAAAAAAAAAGAGGAAAAGATAAATGCTAGCTAATGAGATCATTATCATGTTTTCCCTGCAAATTGGGAAAGAAATTGGATCATCTTCCAATATCTCACTCAATGCTAAGTATCACTTCTGCGTTAACCTGCAGAAAAGATTATTTCATGGGTTCTCAGTTTCATAGAGAAAGTTGAAAGAGCCTGATGAGGTATTACTTCTTGGAATTAACAAGATTTTTTATTTTTCTCTTTTAAATTATATATGCCCTAATTTGAATACCTTAGGTGTAGTATCTTCTGTATTTTTTTTTTAGGATATGGGATTTAGTTTGTTTGATTGAGAGGTTGTGTTAGTTTTTACGGTGCGTTAGACCTTTTTAAGGTTGGTAGAGGGACAAGAAACGTATGTATGTTTTTCGTTGATTTTATTTTCTTCGAGCCTTTTTTATTGTCATGATACTAAGTGCAATTATTAGCATTTAATTTGGCTGAATAGCATGCACGATAGTTTTTTTTAATTACTTAGAAATCATCATCAACATCTTAGCTTTATCTCATCAATTTTTAAATCTCATCCCACATGTTTATTTTCTTCGATTTATGTATGAATGGTTTCCCTAAACCAATCATTTAAATGAGTTACGTAGGTTGTGTAGGTTGATCCTAACCCGACCTTTCTTAATTTTAGTTAACCTTTCACAAATAAGTTTTCTAATTATTATTAAGACTTTTGTGATAGAAATCTAATTATCTAAAAAGTGCTATTATTTTTATATGAAATAGTATAGATCTTACGAATATCTTACAATGATCTGATGGTTAATTATGATTATCAAGAATGACCTACTTTCCTCAAAGAGGCTTTTTATAGTAACTATGAACTTAAATGTCAATTTCATTTGTATTACTAAAAATATTATTATTTAGCAGAGCGATTTTTATTATGCAGTTCATTTTACGTTTTATTTAATCTTTCCCTTAGATAAAAAGATTTCTCATGAAGAAAGTTTCATTTTTTACATTTCTCATTTATTTTTTAATCCTAATTCATGAAGAAAGTTAAGTGCACTGGCACATTTTGCTAGTAGCGTTATTAATACATAAACTTCTCAATTTATACAAGAGAGGAAAAGAATCAGTAGAGAATAATTTCAAATCAAATTGGCCTTATCTCTAAAGATAAAATATCCTAATTATTCATATTATCTCTAAACTTAACTTTTCCTATAATCTCTTATATATTTTATAATAATGATAATTTACAAGGGTTTTCGTGGTTCTCCTTGCCGGGGGATAGTTGTTTTGGAATTCAATATGAATTTACAAGTAACACAAAATAAATGTGTGAGTTTAAAGCTTAGCTACATGCTTTTGATTTCCAGCAAACCAAATAATCAAAACCCTACATGCTTACTAGTGGGCCATGTCACGCCAGGGGCGGGCCTGAGTTTTCGGAGGCCCTAGGCGAGTTCCTAAAGTGTGATCCTACCCATATACCCATCATAAATGATAAAAAAAATAAAATATAATTTTTTTTATTTGATCGAAAATTAAGTCTAAACTCCTTCCCTACTTTTACCGAATTAGAATTGTGATTCACATTAACCAATTAACACCAAAATTTAATTACAAAAACTAAGCACTACTAAAAAACTACTAGTCTTCTTGCATTTCTAGCTGCGAAATCACTAATTAAGTCTTCATAATTAAACTTTTCTACCACCATAACTTCTTTTTGACCCGTGAATTAACCCCCACAATTTGCAACAAAACAATGAATAAAGAAATTGACCAAACCAATATCAATGAAAATAATTAAAACAGATCATCATGAAGAGACTTCATGAGAGAAAGGAGAAATAATGTTACTGAATTGATTCAACCATCAAACTGCAATGAAGGTTCGAAATCCCCTTGAACTGAATTGAAAAACCTAGCCTGACATGCTTGAATATGAAAACCCTAGAATATTTTTTTCTCCTCCTCGTCCTCGACTTAAAGAATCCTTAAATAGATATATCAAACATATGATAACCTCCCAAAATGTGTACAACTCAAATCCCTAAATTATAAGTAATTCAAAACGGATTGACATAAATCCTAAAAATTATGCCGCAACTTGTGAGGCGTTTTTCTATCATATAACGGCGGAATCTTGACTTGGTCTCTTCATAAAAGTTGTAGCCTGGATGTGTAGTTGATCTAGGGTTTTGAATCACCCGATTTGGACTTCGGAAACTCAAGTTATGGCCCATTGAAGTTTACTGGTTCGGACAGAAATCTCAGATCAGCTTTCCAGGCCTAACTTTGAAGCAACGTTTGGAGGCCCAAACGAACTCGGATGTTTGTGAACTAGACCTTTCTGAAAAGCTTAAGATGTCCTCTAAAAACTTCATGAAGACCAATTTCTCGTTCTGAAACTCTAACGCCATCCAAATCTCAATTGAAACTCCAGGGATCAAATCTGCCTAAAAGCTGGAACTTGGGGGCTCCATTTTGGGCTCGATTTTGCCTGTGTGGGCTGTCCCCAGGGCCGGCCCTGATGTCACGCCCCTGCTGATGAGCACGATGATTATGCATGAGATTAAGGGCCAATTAAGACTTTCCTCATAACTAACGTACACGTGGCCCACAATCATGGTCCCACAGGATCGAAGTCTGCGATGAGGTATGAACATTTTCCTCAGTTTACTGAAACAAAAACGGAAGCTTCCTATAAACCATAAAGTAATACAATGAATATTTAAGAACAAAGCTAGCTTTCACAAAATATAACAAAAGTAGTTTAATTAAATGGCCTCTATAAAAAAAACCTAGGCCAACAAAATGATAAAGACAACAACTGTCCACAATTACATGTAAAGCACTCGTATGCAAATCATGAGTATGACTCAGACATGTCGTCGGCAGACCAATCGTGGTAATTAGGTTGACCCGTCTGAAATGCCTCCTCCATCTTATCCTCCTCGAGATAGATGATCTTGGTATCTATGCATCAAGCATATCATCATCAGACTACGAATAACCGGTAGGCTGATATACATATTAACAATCGATATACAATATCAAAGTGATGTAGACACAATAAATCATGTGAAGTTCAATAACATAAGTCTAAGCATGAGTGCTTGAATATAAATAACAATGAATTATACAAGACGATGTTATAATAGCAATGTCCTAACAGAATAGGAAGTTCACATAAGCTAATCACTATGGGATATTATCACCGTTCTACTGTCTTGAATTGAGTGTGATAAAGGATATGCAACAGGAGAATAGCCCGACCAATCAATCAGTCAAAATGGTACCTGAGGAGGCTACAATCAAAACATCGCCTTTTCTTGGTACCCAACTGTATACATCTTTCTCAATGTCGATCTACAATCAGAATTAATTAATCAAAGTTCCTCCCACCTTGGTGCCTCAGGTGTCTCAGGCGACTCAAAGAATCCTATAATACAATCGGTGAGGGGCTAAGCTTATCTTGCATGAACTAGATTTGAATCAATCAATCAATCAATTTCCAATATGATGCCATTCCCAATATGAGTAGTCCTCCCAAAGCCTTTACGGTCAAAGCCGCATAGCCTCAACGCCTAAATCAATACCAAGCAATATGTATAGACAATCCCACAAAAAGGGATCCTAGGTCCAATCATATAGGTTCTCATGTGATCACTACAATACAATATAATTACAAAGTTATAGAACATGCCTGAGGCATGTGGACATCAATACCGAAGGAATACAAGTCAATTTCCAATTATGTCATCGTCAATGGAGAAATGCAATCCAATCATAGGTTAATGATTGTCTTCTCTGAACAAGGCATCACTACTTAGTTCTAAGTTCTAGCAAAGAATATGAGGTCATGGTCAAGTATATGTTAATTTTAAGAAACTTATCAATCTTTATCATTGTCCTGGTCAAGTATCTTAATTTTAAGAAACTAATCATTCTTTTCTCATGGAGTATATTTGGGATTTTTTATTTTCTTAACTGATTCATCTTTAATTATTCATGGATAATGATCCTTGCTGAGTTCATGATCGGTAAAGCTAAGGCTTTTGACCAATGTAATGATCTATACCAGCCATTGTTCATAAAAGAATTTATATATACACCATTGCTATTGTTGTCATTTGATAAATGTCATTTTCTTCGAAGATGAACTCAAGCTTGCAATGGATTCTCAAGGTATGGCCACAAGTTGAATGGTTTTCCATCAACCAACTGTGAAATCTATACTAGACTTAATTTGATCTTATAAAAAGGCAATGATCATCACAACATCACCCATTCTAACAATTATAAGGACTCTTTTTATAGTCTAATCATAAAATTCTTTTTGTCCCTATTGGAAAATTATTTAAAGCATTTCATGTACGACAAGCCCAGAGTCCAGTCATGTAAGATGACAAGCCCAAAGAACATATCGAAACTTGTCTTCCATCATTTCCTTCTCTGTTGGTGAGCGGTTCAAGGCATTTCTTCTCGATTGTTTGCCTAACGAGACATTGAAAATGATGAGTGCAGGAGCCCTTGATGGGGAGTGGAGACTGATATATAATGAAACAAAGCTGTGAAATAACAAGCAGTCGAAGATGATTGAGGAAGGAAGGGAAATCTCTCGTTTATCGTGTACTGATTGAATCGATTAGTGTTTTCCAAGAACATCCTGTTGGTGGGAGCTCTCCTTTCTATGCCCCAAGGCATGTCCAGAAAGACCAGTCGCCAGCCTATATGACCCCACCAACACAGACATGAAACTTATCTATTTATTTATTCATATGTTGTGTTTATGGTTATATGTGCACAAAGAGTGATCTGTTGTGATGACAATAGGACAATGACCTACCTTTGATCTGTAGTTCCATCCAAGTACTTGATAGCGCATTTTTCCGGTGGAGTCCACTCGGATTTTTACAAATTATGAAGGCATGTTGTATTGTTTGGAGGATTGGCACCAGAGACTGGAACAAATTATATCGCTCTTTTAAGGGTAAAATAAAAAGGTGCTAAATGACAAAGTAGCATGAGAAGATATTTTCTTTTTACTTTAGTTTTTTTCCTAAAAGAATAGGGCTTTGTTATTTAGTGGCTTGAGATTATAAATTTTTTATATTTTTTTAAAAAATAGGTCATTTTTAATTTGACCCATCTTTTTTCTTTCTTTCTTTTTTTCTTTTCTCTTTTAAATTGACCATTCACTTCACCATACAATTGAATTACAAAAAGCAAAATAATCCTAACTCAATTTTGAATCCTCAAGTTTATTAGTTTTTCAAGTGCATGCATTTTGGCAATTTAAACCAACCGTTGGATCACTATTAATTGTGGTGGGTGCCAATTCATGGCGGCTCAATGAGTATGAATGACTTGGTTTGTCTAAGGTCGGCCCCACTATATAGAATAAGGTCGACCCATTATAGAGAATAAACAAGGACAAAAAACAATGCTTGAATAAAAGTGGGTTGATTTGAGTAAAACTCTATGAAATATGAATATATATATATATATTTATTTATGTGTCATGTTTATAATAGTTTTGCCGAAGAACCAAATCACACATATCTGCGGATCACTTGGTGGGGTCCCTATACCAACCACTGCTCACTCTGCGTTGACACTCACTATTGTGAAATGATACTGGCATAATTTGACACTTGTTTGCCTAGTACTTGGCCTTGATTGGAACGCCCATTTCATGTGTTTTCAGGTTGGGTTTTTGGTTGTCAAAATCCTAATTCATAAACATCTGGTCAAGTCCATTTTCTTGTCATCCCAAATTCATCCCACTCCCTAAATCCACGTTGCCGGCATGTATCCACTTGGGGGCCTATACGCTTATTTTCATGCAGTGATATCTACAATTTGGTTCTTAAAAGAAAACACAAGGAATAAGAATGAAAAACACTACCATTGGCCAGTTGCGCACCCAGCTGTGAGGCCCGGTGGTGCTATCCATCGAAATGGACCAAAAAATGGGATTGGGCCCACAGATCAGCTATGCATGAAGATGGTAGATTAATGATTGAATGGGACACCAACTAAGTAGGTAAATAGGGCCCACCCAGATCTCCACAACCTCCTGATCTTAGCCCCGGTGGGCCTCATAGCCAGGTGTGCACTGCCTATATCACATCCCTGAAACGAATTGTCGAGATAATCCCAAGTTATCTCGATAATCGCAGTCAAAGGCTGTGATGGCTACGAAAAGTAGGGGCCAATTTAAATTTTCCCCCGAAACTGGTTGTTTCCCACAGAATTTCACGATGTGAGATTTGATAGACATCGAGACTGACTAACCGAATTTCAAATTGCAGATGCTTGTATAAACCAATCAATAGGCGAGACAATATCATAAAACATTATTAGAGAATATGCAGCATTTCCAAATAAGTATTATACATTAAAGTTGATAATACAAAGGAAACATTTATAGTTAATTACATTTCCCAAATAAGCATAGGCCAACAAAGACACGGCCTAAAACTAAAGGAACAAAAGAAGAAATGACCCTTTTTTTCCCAAAATATCAAAAGCCCAAAAGAGTGTGACGTGCTCTCAGAACTAGAACGATGCTTTACTCTACATGGTCTATGCCCCACTTGACACAGACTTGCAGTTCCTCTTGGACTACTAAATCTTCGTGCTTAAAGAAGTGGCATCGCCACCTACAAAACCAAATGTATAGTTACCCTAAAGATTAAAAAAAAATTAACATCAACAACTTTATCAAGATAGAATAATAATGACAATATATCATAGTAAAAAGAAAATAAAGACTGAAATAAGCAAATCATGCATGAATCGCGCTAATATAACAAATTCATAATAGACAAAACTACAAAATGAATCTTAGTAATTTGCTCCCTACATTACATCGACTCTAACGTGACTATGATAGGGGGCTTCTCACACAAATTAATGTAAACTAAATGGCAGACCAAATCGCTATATTCTCCCAACCGCTACTACAATGTGACTGGGGAAGCCGATTGAGGGTACACTAGTACTAAGGTGAGTTTTGGGACACCTCAAAATATAAAACTACACTGCGATCATTTCCTTAGGTCCACGCTTAGCTTGCCTAAGCCTTGAGGGATCAAAGCTGAGTGGTGTTGACTCTAATAGCCATGATGACATAGTATGACGAAAGGGAACTATTCGAAGTATAGATTGAATCTTAGAAAAAAGGCTCTCCAATAGTCCATGAAAGAACATCTCCTACAAGCTATCCAATGAAATGACACACAACTGTTCAGGACTGACTAAATACAGAATGAACGGAATACCATAAGATAACCCGTGAACTAACGCCACAACGGTATTAAACACAAACTAAACAATGCTAACAAAAAGGAAACTAACTCTTTAAGATTGTTAATTTACCAACACTGAAGGCCAGCGCGATTTGGATAGCATTTTAGTGTAAAAAGAGAAGTGGATTTGGGTCCAGGTAACTCGAAAGGCAGCCGTGCAACAAATGCGCATTAACCGACTGAAGAAACCCACTAAAGATCTGGTCTATTTTGGGTAGAAAACGAGAAATAGACTGCGTGTTACGTCCCAAGGTGACCCACATAAATCAAATTAGATAGCAATCAAGAAAACCATTATCAACACCATCCGAGGTTATTGATTGTCTTTGACAAGCAAGCACAACCGGATGTTGGGTTTTCATACCCTTGGTACTTTGGAAGGTGATAGATCATAAATCCTAAGTTCAAATACCTTTAACTCATTACTGTGCTCCACATGCTTCCGAACAATCCGAGAAGTGAATGTCAGCTCAATACATCACTTTCCCCGAGTCTCAAATATAAACAACGTTAGGCAATGTATAAGGCACAACAATCCACCTAATTCTATGTTCCAAGTCCTCCAAACTAAGGGAGATCAATTAAAAGTGTTAACCATGAATCTAGCAGCTGTAAGTCCTCCAACGAGGTCCAAAGAGTATCCACAACTTATCCATAGCGTAACTAGTTCAGCGGAGAAAGGGATTTACAACCCGACACCCGATCGACTATTGAAAGGGTCCAATAGTCAAGTGTCATTACTTATGTCCAAGGGTGTGGCCAAGTTTGGGCTCCACCTAACATGTTTCTAAGGTCCACAATTCATTGGGAATAGATAAAAATCAAATCTCCAAGAAAATAATGTCAAAACAGTTCTCAAATAGAGGTCTGTCGAGTTTCTTTTCGCTAAATGGTAAATTGGTATTAAAAGAAGAAGGGCAAATGCCTTAGGACAAGGAGAAGCAAAAATGCTACATACAAAAAACGGAAAAACCCATTCCAATAACAGGAAGGCCCAAAAAATAAGATGGAGAGAAAGATAACCACTGAGCACAACTTAAAGGAGCACAAAAAAAAAAAAAAAAAAAAAAAAAAAAAAAAAAAAAAAAAACACTACTGATAGGAGAACAAAATAAACAGCAGACATCATAGCAACTGCACAACAGCAACAGCAACTGGAAAATCAGGGATGGAGCTGGAACTCAAACATTGCAGAGGGGAGATAACATCTTCAATAGGGCTGGAGAGCTACTACATCATAGCATTGCAGGACAGAACCAAAGAGAAAACCCCTGCTAGAGCTAGACCATTAGAACTCCACCAGTAATAAATCAAAATGCTGCAATACTCAACACCTCAAAGAGTAGAGAGGTCTGACCAGCCTGCCTCCAGACTAAACAGGGATGATAAAAGAAAAGTAACCCATCCTTTGCTAAATAAGTAGAAGACCTGCCAGCTACAAGCAAATCAGCTAAATAGGGCCAAAATTCGAAGCTTGTAACGGGCCAAAGCAAAACAAAAAAACAAGCTGCATTAACTGGGTTGGAAAGAAACTCAGCTGCAAGACTGAGCGTAGCAGCTCCACTACCACTACCCCATCGAAAATGGACCAAGCATCAGCCAATAGCTATAATCAAAATTAGCCATAAGCAGCAGCAGCAACAAGAACACATAGCCTAGAGAGAGAGGAGCACAAAGACGGCTGGAACTGGGGGAGGGGGAGGAAAGCTTAAGGGAAGCTAATCGCCCCAACCTAAGGCTCTCAGAATTGGATGAGAAGGGATAGCCATACCTGAAGAGGATCTGAAAATACCACTAAATCTGTCTGGGAATACCATCCGAGCCTTCCTCAGGGAAGGCATTTTGCTTCGATGCTTTGCTTCATTACGTAAGAACCAAAGAATATTGATGACTTGGAAAAAGGTAAGTGCTGTAGAGTTCCTCGCAGGGCCATCCGCATCATTAACTAGAGCTAACCAGACTATTGAAGCAGAAAGAGGAGGAGCTGGGGGAGGGCCTGCTTGACTGAGAAGCGATAGCCAGAGCTGATGAGCTAAGAAACAAGAGAAGAAGATATGGAGATCTAATTCTCTTTCATTGCGGCAGGAGTAGCATCTAGAAGCCATAGAGTGCCCGATTTGCGTAGCCCAGCTATCGGTTGGCGTTTTCCTGTGAAGAAGACGCCAACTAAAACAGGACAACCTAGGATTGATGATCTTGTTCCATAGGAGGCCAGACCAGGCTACAGCTTCTCTACTGGACCTCAAAGTGTTCCAGGCTATTTTAAGGGTGAGAGACCCCAAAGCATGGCCATTCCAGGAGAGTTTATCAATAACAGAGAGGATTGAGAAAGGAATAAGGGCAGTATGTTATAAGAGGAAACTCTGCACCTCAGCTGGGATGGTAACAGGGACGACCCAAGAAAATCCTTGAATTATTCCCGCCACCCGGTCAGATTCTGAGACGTGGAGAAGGGGGAACCTTTTGGCGATTGGGTCATGGACGATCCAGTTGTCTAGCCAGAGTTGAATGGAGTGACCATTCCCTAGGACCCAATGGCTGCCTTACTGAAGTAAAATGGCTAAACTTCTGATCCTTTTCCAAATGCAGGATCCTGCCTTAGGATTACCAGAGAACCAAATTGGAGAGAGCTTGAAATATCTACTACGAAACCAAGAGGCCCATAGCGAATCTGAAGTAGCAGCTGACCAGCCTAGTCTCAGCAAGAAGGCATCATTAAACTCTCTCACCCTGCGTAGACAATGACCACCCTCAGCATTTGGCACTACAAACTTTTTCCCAATTCACCAGATTACACTTCTTTTTGTCAGGGCTAGAGGACCACAAAAAGTTTCTCAGAAGCCTTTCAATCTGCAAACATGTTTTACTAGGGATGGGAATAACAAGGGAGATGTAGAGGGGGATAGAAGAAAGCACATGCTTAACCATTATCAATCTTCCTGCAAAGGAGAGACATTTTGCCTTCCAACCATCGAGCCTAGATCTAATAGAATCCAAAACCTTGGCGAAATTGTAATGTTTGGAGGCTCCAAAGAACAGAGATACTCCAAGATAAACAGATGGAAGAGAGGCTCGGGGGATAGGAAGAAGCTTTGAAATCATATTTGCTCTTCTAGCTGAGCATTTTCCTAGATAAAGGTTGCTCTTTTGGAGGTTAAAGCATTGACCAGAAGAAGCTTGATACTTGGAAAGCAACTCTTGGATATGTGTCTCAAACCTGGCTTGAAAGCTTTGATGGAAAGCATGAAGTCGTCTGCATAGAGCAAATAGCAGGGAGTGGAAGGAAATGGAGAGAGGCACAATTTCCCTGAAGAAGGGAGCTACTTTATGTGAAGACTAAGAACCTCCTCTGCAAGAATGAACAAGTAGGGCGAAAGAGGGTCCCCTTGGCGCAGACCACAAGAAGAAGAAAAGAATCCACTTGGGATGTTATTGATTAGAACGGAGTCTTTGCTGGTACAAATCATTTCCGTTATTAGATTGATCCAAGCCGAAGAAAAATTGAAGAACTTCAGGGCTCTGAAAAGGAAGTTCCATTGGAGCTTATCAAAAGCTTTGGAAATATCAAGCTTCAAGTAGACTGGACCTCCACTTATCTTTGAATTGAGCTTTTGGATAAGATCATGGGCTAAGGCCACATTATGGTGGATAGATCTTCCTTTAATGAAGGTTGTTTGACTGTGAGAGATGAGGAGAGGAAGAATGGTAGAGAGTCTTGAAGCTAATATCTTGGAGGAAATCTTGTAGATAAAACTCAGGAGGCTGATAGGCCTAAAGTCAGAAATGGATTCTGGTGAGGACATCTTTGGGATAAGGGTAATGAAAAAGGCATTCGTTTCTATTAACAGACGGCCTGAAGAGAAAAAATGGGTGGCTGCCTCTATAACTTCAGTGCTCACTAAGTGCCAACAGCTAGTGAAGAAAACACCAGAGAACCCATCCGACCCCGGGGAGCTGCTCTTCTTGAGGTCAAAGACTGCCTTTCTTATTTCCTCAGGAGAAGGGACAATAATAAGGAACTGATTTTGAGCCTTAGAGACAGAAGGCCCAGCCAAGAGGAAAAGATCTTCATCCAGAATAATAGAATCAGCTTGGAAAAGGTTAGAGAAGAAAGAGGCCACCTTCTCTTTAATCTATTGACCATCTTCAAAAGGAGTTCCATCAACCGTGATCTTTTCTATGCAGTTGCAAATACCTTTTGCCTTAGCTGAAAGGTGGAAGAATTTAGTGTTTCTGTCCGCATCTTGAAGCCACTTCACTTTAGCCCTCTGCTTCCAGTGAGTGGACTCCGCATTAAGCCAATTGTGGAGGGTAATTGGCTTGATTCAGATCCCTGAGGAGGGAATCACTGGGCTAAGCTTCGAAGGCAACTTCCTTAACTAAAACTACCGGTGAGTGAGGAAAATGGGACTATAGTCAGAGGAGATTCTGGGGAGGTGGTTCACCATAGGATCCACAAAAAAGTCAAGCTAAGTAGATTTGGAAAAGGCTCTGTCAAGTCTTGCAGCCACAAAGCCTGACCTTGTCTGTTATTAGCCCAAGTGAAGTTATTACCTCTATACCTCAAATCTTTTAAACCGGCAACATGAGCCATCTCATTGAAGTCCTTGACCGAGACTGTGGAAGGATGGCGAATGCTGAGCTTTTCTTTTGCCAAGAGAATGGCATTGAAATCACCTATCACACACCAAGGCTGAGAGGAGAAAGGGTTGTTGGCATGGTAGCCCCAGAGATTCCTCCTTAACCTATAATCCGTTGAACCATAGACAGCTGTAATGATACTGGGGCGGGGGAGAGGAGGGAGAGGCTGAAATCGAAATGGAGATATGATGGGGAGATTGGTCTAGAAAAAGTAATTTGAAATTTGGTATTATGGTTACAAAGGCACCACAGAGGATTTTTAGAGTTGGAAAAGGAGGGGGAGAAGCCAAAGGGAGAAGCCCCATTAGTGAAGGAGTCCAAGGTGGATCTAGGCTCAGAAAGGAAGATGATGTCAGGGGAATGAGCAGCTGAGAGATGGGAGACCATGGTTTTAGTGGGGGTATTACATATCCCCCTTACAGTTCCAGTATATAACTTTAACCATTAAACACCTGATTTGGGGGAAGGGCCAGGGGAGTTCTTTGACTTGCCTTTGGATTTCCTTCTTGCTATCACCTTGAAAGGGGAGAGATCAACCACTAGGGAGATGTCGTTATTGGTTGCAGGGTAGGGGAAGTGGATGTGGTAGGGGTTGAGGCTGTGACGGATACTAGTTCTGGGGTGATCCTCTTTGCTTTAGGCATAGCAGCTGATAAACTAGTGAGGTTGGAAGTGGATAGAGTAGGGTCTGCAAAGGAGCCATTCTCCAGGATGGAGAAGGAGTTGGAGCAGTCCAAGTGAGGCTGGAATTCTATCCAAATTTTCAAAAGTATATCAGAGGGGAGAGCGGATAGGGGGTTGTCCGAGGGGAGGGGGCAGGGGAGAGATTGGAAAGGGACTCGGTGACCATGCTATTTTAGGGAGGGGAGGCAGAGGTAAGAGACACAGAGGGAGTCAAGAGAAATGAGGGGAGGTGACTTATAGTGGAGGCCAATGAGGCTGGGACAGCAGAGAAAGGAATACCTGGACTATCGCAGGGGGCTGATGTTGGGCCAATATCGCGATGGGAAGCTGTAGAGGCTGGTGGGGTCTGATGGGCCAGAAGGCTGGCTTCCTTTTCATATCCTGGGTCCTCTGAGGAAGTTGGGGGAATCAACACTGGATCTTGAGCCGGGGTTGTAAGACCCCGACCCGAGAGGCCTCGTTTAGAGTTGATTAAGTTGTGTTTTTAGTTTAAGTGTGTTTAGTGGTTTTGGATTAGTTGGGGATTAGAATAGCTTCTATGATAGCTTTGGGGAATTTGGAGAGCCTTTTTATTTGTGGGACCCTTTGGGGTTCTTATTACGAATTGTGTGAGATTGGGGGTTTACCGATGATTTTCAAGAATCATGATTTTAACCCCATTGGACTTATCTTGTTAATCCCTACAACTTTCATGTTGACATCGTTTTCATTCAAGGACCTTAAACCTGATTTTTCACTAATTGAGGGCAAAATAGTCTTTTTACCCAAAATCTGGACACCAATTTCAATGTCACCAAAATGTGCAAAATGTATACTTTTTGGAAACTAGAAATTTTGCCGATCAACTTTGTCTTCTTCGTCGAATTCATTTGAAGCCCCGAAAACCATGTTTTGAGCCCGAGAAGTTCTTTAAGTTGTGGGCCCCATCCTCACTTACTATATATAGAAAGCTTCTTCTTCTTTTTCCCATTTCTGGCAAAAACCCTAGAGGAGAAGAGAAATCCCAGCCCTAAGGGTTTTCCCTTACCTTTTCTTGCCTCTTCATCTTCAATCCCCCACTAAACTAGTGCTAATGGAAAATTAGTTACTATAATCTTCTTCCTCATCTCAAGGCCTTCATCTTGACACCATTTTGACGAAAACCGCCCACTCCAAGACTTCCTTTGGACAACACCTTGCTTTTTGAAGAACTTATTTGTAAGTGATTTTCCTAAAGTTTTATAATCTTGTTTGTTTAGCCCTAGGGTAGCTCTATTTCAATTATTGGAAAATTCCGTCTTGTTTTACTTGGATTTTGTTGATCTAGGGTTTGGATTTGGGGGTTTTGTGTATAGGTGTTTGATTGGGGGTCTAAGAGGTGATTAGAGCTCAAATTGATTTGCAATTGGACCCAAGGCAAGTGGATGAAATGATTCTCATGTGTTTTATCATGTTTTCTGCAAAGATCTTGATTTGTCTTCATTGATGGTTTTATTGATTTATCATGTTTGATGGTTTAGTCTTATTGATTTTGAATGATGAATTGATGAGATAATGAGGTCAAGGAATAGCCCAATTAATTGTGAAGATATGTATGGAAGAAGGGGAAAGAAAGGAAATGGATTGGAGTTGGACAAGAGAAGAATTCAACCAAATGGGTTGAAATTCGCTACAGGACCGATCGATCGCCCATCAGGTCCGATCGATCGGACTGTAAATAACTGAGAGGGCTCTCAGGACCGATCGATCGCCCATCAGGTCCGATCGATCGGACTGTAAATAACTGAGAGGGCTCTCAGGACCGATCGATCGCCCATCAGGTCCGATCGATCGGACTGTAAATAACTGGAAGCAAATTCAGGACCGATCGATCGGCCAGGGAGCCCGATCGATCGGACTGAAATGAGACGAACTGTAAAACGAGAGGATTGTGGACTATTTTCCAGATTCATTCCAAGCCCATACTCAAGTCCAATTCAGTTCTATCCCTTATCTTCCTATTTGAAGGCATGGAACCTATAAGGATGCATTTAAACCTATGAATGAATTGGGTAAATTGCAAAGGGTTGTAGTGGAGAGGTATTATTTGGAGCCCCATTGTTATTTAGTGACTTGTAAGGCATTACGTGAAGTCCGGAGGAAAGGGAAACTCATCATGGAGATTCTATGAGATTTTCTAGATTGACCAATGTGTATAAGGACCCGGAATGTCCCTAACTCTTAAAGAGTACCAAAATTTTATCATAACCGACATACGGGACCCTATTCGCACTGATTCAATTCTAGAAACCCCATTGTTAGTCTGTGAAGGTATGGAAGACTATTTGTATTTGATTTTCAACCAAACTCCTATTTGGGATTTCAAACCCACATGATATGACTAGACTGTTTTGAGAGTATTGAAAGTGTATTTAGCTTTGCTAACCTGTATATGACCGACCAGATACGAATGTGTATTTGTGCCTATGAGCACCCTGTTTCTTTAATATGTACATGATTTGATTTATCGTATTTGACCTATGAGTCGGCACCACTGAGCTTGGACGACCTAGTTGGTTTGATCCGCCGACTTGGGGTTCCTTCCCCTCCTGATAGTCAGCTGCAGTCTGGAATTTGCATAGTTTACCCGGCTCGCTACCGTGGTCCTGTATAGTATATATATTATAGTATTTTATCGTTGTTCCTCCTCACCTCGTGTGACTGAGGCCAATGATCCTGTTTATCGTTGTTCCTCCTCACCTCGTGTGACTGAGGCCAATGATCCTGTTTATCGTTGTTCCTCCTCACCTCGTGTGACTGAGGCCAATGATCCTGTTTATCGTTGTTCCTCCTCACCTCGTGTGACTGAAGGCCAATGATCCTGTAGGGTATGTGCTCTCTTCACGTTAGTGAAGGGAGGATCTAGCTCTGTGTGGTTGCCATCTTGACAGTTTCCGAATCCTTGTTACCTTACATGATTTATTGCATATGTGCCTCTTTTAAAATGATATATCATCCTTTATGAAGTTCATTATTTACTCACAAGTTTTCTAAACTTTTGCAAAGTATTATCGTTTTATTATTACATATCTTTTCACCCACCTGCCAGACCGTCGTGTCTGATCCATTTATTTTTGGTACTCAGGTCCCGAGCTTATTGCCGTTGAGGAGGAGCCAGAGGAGGCGGTCGGTGAACCGCAGCGAGTGATTGAGTGGCAAGCCGATGATGTCATGTAGACATTCGGCCTTGCCTTGAGAACGATACACTTGGAATTATAATATCTTTGTTTTAGGTTTCATTTGGTTATACGGTCTTTGTTGACCGTTATTTTGGGGGCATTAATCAACAGATATTTTGTAAATATACTTAACTGTACTTTTGGGAAAATATGCTTATGATCATCGCTCATTCTGATATATTATTATGTTAATCATAAATCAGTCTCGTTTATGGGATTGGATTGAATAGTACTAATATGGCTTGCTACACGCTTCCGCAATCTTAAAATATGTTTGATATGGTTACATGTGAGATGATGTGTAAAGATAATCCTCACCGCGGAACCCTGTGGGAAATCACATGCACGGATAAATATTCTTTTAATTCCGTGTGCGTTTTAGCCAAAGAGATGCACGTGGCGCGGCATCACACCAACCACCGTCCCGACTCCCGGACTCGGATCCTTCCCCTTTCGGTCCGGGGTCGCGACAGGACTGGTATCAGAGCGGGACATGTTTCAGGCAATTAAAAGAAACTAGAAATCTTAAGTACGTGGCGAGGATTCGTTAGATAGAATCGTGTGAGCGATGTGTGACCACCCTGTACTTGATTTATATGTGCTAACAATTTGTTTTGCAGCGTTATGCCACCTCGCAAAAGAACTGCAAACAGTAATCACGTTGCCAGTAACAGTGAGAATACAGAGCCTATTGGAGAGGAACCACACAAGACAACAACATGCAGAACCAATTCCAACAGATGATGCAGGCTATGATAGACCAAAAACGCCAGGCCAATGAGAATCAGGCTAGGCTCCAAGCACAAGCATATGAGACACAGACCAGATTGCAAGAACAGATGCTTAAGAAAGACGAGGATCATGCTAGGGAGATAGCTCAAATGCAGGCACAGTTGTTGGGGATATTGGAGAGGAGACCGGAGCCAATCCCAGTTGCACCACCTGGTCCGGTGAATATTAGAGGGAATGATCCTAATGTGTTGTATGAGCGGTTCAGGAAGAGAGGACCGAAAGAATTTTTGGGGACTGAAGACCCAATGGCAGCAGATGATTGGCTTGAGCACACCGAAAACATATTTGAGATCTTCATATGTACGGGGGTAGAACGAGTACAGCTTGCAGCCTCTATGTTTGTGGGTTTAGCAGATATTTGGTGGAAGACCGTCAAGGCAGAATACAGGACAATGGCTGATGCAGAAGCTTGGGCTAGCTTCAAGAGACAGTTTGGAGAGAAATATGTACCTACACATGTCAAGAGGCAGAGGGCAGTAGAATTTCAGCAACTTGTGCAAGGAAACATGTCAGTCCTTGAATACCTCACCAAATTTGAGAGATTGTCAAGGTATGCACCGGAGTTAGTAGATACAGAGGAGAAGAAGATAACCAAGTTCCTTGAGGGACTTCACCCGATTAATGAGAGGGATGCTACCGGGGTTGTACCACCCGTTACCTTTGAAGAAGCTGTCAAGAGAGCATACAAATTTGAGAACTTCCACAACAAGATCATCAAGAACCAAGGAAAGGGTCAAGGCCAGCGGCAGAACAATCAACAAAGAAACAATCAGAACAAGAGGCCAAGACAAGAGCAGAATGCACAGAATCAAGGAGCTTGTATCCATTGTGGAAAATATCATGGGAATGCCCAGTGCCGTTCTATCACGGGGGAATGTTTTAGATGTGGTTCGATGGACCATCAGATGAGGGAATGCCCAAGGCAGAATAGACAACAACAGGGAGTACAGCGTCAGGCACCACCTCAAAATTGCGCTAGTGGTTCAGAATCAAGCAAGGCCACTACAACAATAGGCACCTCAGCCACAGTTTAGGCAACAACAACAACAGCAACAACCGGCCCGTCAGCAAGGGCAGAATCAGAATCAGAATCAGCGTCCTCAGAATCAAAATAGGAATGCACCACAAGGCAGGCAACAACAAGGGCAGAACAGGCCACCACAAAGGGCACAACTCTATGCTGTCAATAGAGCTGATGCAGAGGCTGAAGGCAATGTAGTGGAAGGTACACTTCTCGTCTGTGGTTTTGATGCTAAGGTTTTGTTTGACCCTGGCTCTACTCACTCATTCCTATCTCCAAAATTTGCTATGTTGATTGATATGCATGCTAGAGAGTTGAGTTTCATTTTGACTGTGACTACTCCTTTAGGTAAGGAAGTTGTTTGTAGAACTTTTTACCCTAGTTGTCCAGTCATGATAGGAGAAGTAGTATTACCGGCAGATCTCATTTTATTGGAGATGCAGGATTTTGATGTCATCTTAGGGATGGATTGGTTAGCAGGATACCATGCTACTATGGATTGTTTCCATAAGACCTTAACTTTTAAGTTAGAGGAGACCCAATCAGGGGTGTTGTTTCAGGGAGAGATGAGTAATTCTGGTGCAGGGTTTATTTCAGCGTTGAAGGCTGATAGGCTTCTAAAAAGTGGTTGTGAGGGTTATTTGGCGTTTATCACGGAGGACAAACGGTCCCAAGGGGTGGAGGAGATCCCAATTGTTTGTGAATTTCCGGATGTTTTCCCGGAGGAGATACCTGGATTGCCACCCATTAGAGAGATAGACTTCACTATTGAGTTGTTACCCGGGGTTCGCTCCGATATCTATCGCACCTTACAGAATGGCCCCGGCAGAATGGGAGAGTTGAAGATGCAATTGCAAGAACTTTTGAACAAAGGTTTCGTGAGACCTAGTGTGTCACCGTGGGGAGCACCAGTTTTCTTTGTGAAGAAGAAGGATGGTTCCATGAGAATGTGTATTGACTATAGAAGATTGAACCAAGTGACCATCAAAAACAAATATCCATTGCCAAGGATAGATGAATTGTTCGATCAGTTGCAAGGAGCTGCTTACTTTTCGAAGATTGATTTGAGGTCAGGCTACCATCAGTTGAGGGTTAGAGATTCAGATGTGCCAAAAACAGCCTTTCGGACAAGATATGGACACTATGAGTTTCTAGTGATGCCATTTGGTTTGACTAATGCACCGGCAGTTTTCATGGCATTGATGAACAAAATATTTGCGGAGTATTTGGATCAGTTTACAGTGGTGTTTATTGATGATATTTTGGTATATTCCAAGACCAAAGGAGAGCATGAAGAACATTTGAGGATAGCACTCCAGCTCTTGAGGGAGAATCAGTTGTTTGCAAAACTTAGTAAGTGTGAATTTTGGTTGGACCAAGTCACGTTTTTGGGTCATATCATCTCTAAAGAAGGATTATCAGTGGACCCGTCCAAGATTGAGACAGTCATGAATTGGGATAGACCGAAGAATGCATCAGAAATCAGGAGTTTTCTTGGATTGGCAGGGTATTATCGGAGGTTTGTGCAAGGATTTTCATCGATTGCGTCACCTTTGACGAAGTTGCAAAGGAAGAATGCACCATATGTTTGGACAGACAAGTGTGAGGCTAGTTTCCAAGAGCTGAAGAAGAGATTGACTACAGCTCCAGTCCTTACTTTGCCATCTGGGAGCGGCGGTTTTACCATTTTTACCGATGCTTCTAATGTTGGGCTTGGATGCGTGCTAATGCAAGATGGGAAGGTAGTTGCATATGGGTCACGACAGTTAAAAGATCATGAGAAGAACTATGCAACACATGATCTCGAGTTGGCCGCAGTTGTTTTAGCTTTGAAGATGTGGAGACACTACCTCTATGGAGAGAAGTTTGAGGTTCACTCCGATCACCGTAGCCTACAGTACTTGTTTTCTCAGAAGGAGTTGAACATGAGGCAGAGGAGATGGATGGAATATATTAAAGACTATGATTTTCCAATTAAGTATCACCCGGGGAAAGCGAATGTAGTTGCTGATGCCTTGAGCAGAAAGTCAGTGAGCATGGCAAGTCTTCGGGGGACTTATGTTGTACAACAGTTAGAGGAGATGAGAGTAGATTTTCAGCCACTAAGAGAGGGTGTCATGTTAGCAAACATGTCAGTGTCAGAGCCTTCGTTCATTCAGAAGATCAAAGAGAGTCAGTTACAAGACCCAGAATTGGCTAAGATTTCTGAGCACCTAGCAGATCGTCCGGATTTTCGTGTTGTAGATGGAGTTTTGTATTACCGAGACCGTCTGTGTGTGCCTAACTTGGAGGACTTGAGGAATGATATCATGTCTGAGGCTCACAATACCAAGTATTCCATACACCCGGGCAGTACGAAGATGTACCAGAATTTGAAGGGCAGATTTTGGTGGAATAACATGAAGAGAGAGATAGCATCTTTCGTCTCTCGTTGTATGACATGTCAGTTGATCAAGGCAGAACATCAGAAGCCTCCAGGGTTATTACGACCATTAGAGATTCCGGAATGGAAATGGGAGCACATTACCATGGACTTCATATCGGGTTTACCGAAGACTAGTAAGGGCAATGATGCTATTTGGGTCATTGTGGACCGTCTCACCAAGTCAGCTCATTTCCTACCGATGAAGACTGGGAAGAAAATGCATATGTTACCTTTGGCACAGTTGTTTGTCACAGAGATTGTCAGTCGTCATGGACAGCCAGTTTCCATCACATCCGATAGAGACAGCAGATTTGTCTCAAGATTTTGGGAGACATTACATGAGTCTATGGGTACGAGGTTACAGTTCAGCACGGCCTATCACCCACAAACCGATGGTCAGTCAGAAAGGACAATTCAGACACTCGAGGATATGCTTCGAGCTTGTGTGTTAGATTTCAAGACTCAGTGGGATGAAGCCTTACCGTTGTGTGAGTTCGCTTACAACAACAGTTTCCACTCAAGTATCGGTATGGCACCTTTTGAGGCCTTGTATGGCAGAAGGTGTAGGACACCTGTGTGTTGGGAAGAAGTTGGTACTCGCAGTTTCCATGGACCGACCATTGTTAGTGAGACAAGTGACAAGGTCAAGTTGATCCAAGAACGTCTGAAAGTGGCTCAGAGTAGACAGAAGAGTTATGCAGACTCTCACCGAAGGGATTTACAGTTCAAAGAAGGAGATAAGGTTTTCTTGAAAGTGTCACCTACTCGTGGAACTTTGAGGTTTGGACAGAAGGGCAAATTGTCTAGGAGATACATTGGACCGTATGACATTGTGAGTAGGATTGGTGATGTGGCTTACAGGTTAGCCTTACCACCTGAGCTCTCCGGCGTACACAATGTTTTTCATGTGTCTATGTTGAAGAAATACGTTCCTGACAGACTACACATACTCCGTTATGAGCCATTAGAAATCCGAGAAGATGCTACATATGTTGAGAAGCCCAAGCAGATCATTGACACCAAGGAACAAAAATTGAGAACTCGGACTATTCAGTGGGTCAAGGTACTTTGGGAGAATCATGGACCGGAAGAAGCAACTTGGGAATTACGGGATCAAGTTCAGAAGAAGTACCCACATCTCCTACCGGAGGTGAGTTTTAATTTCCATTTGGAGGACCAAATGTCCTAAGGGGTGGAGGATGTAAGACCCCGACCCGAGAGGCCTCGTTTAGAGTTGATTAAGTTGTGTTTTAGTTTAAGTGTGTTTAGTGGTTTTGGATTAGTTGGGGATTAGAATAGCTTCTATGATAGCTTTGGGGAATTTGGAGAGCCTTTTTATTTGTGGGACCCTTTGGGGGTTCTTATTACGAATTGTGTGAGATTGGGGGTTTACCGATGATTTTCAAGAATCGTGTTTTTAACCCCATTGGACTTATCTTATTAATCCCTACAACTTTCATGTTGACATCGTTTTCATTCAAGGACCTTAAACCTGATTTTTCACTAATTGATTTTGCAATTGGACCCAAGGCAAGTGGATGAAATGATTCTCATGTGTTTTATCATGTTTTCTGCAAAGATCTTGATTTGTCTTCATTGATGGTTTTATTGATTTATCATGTTTGATGGTTTAGTCTTATTGATTTTGAATGATGAATTGATGAGATAATGAGGTCAAGGAATAGCCCAATTAATTGTGAAGATATGTATGGAAGAAGGGGAAAGAAAGGAAATGGATTGGAGTTGGACAAGAGAAGAATTCAACCAAATGGGTTGAAATTCGCTACAGGACCGATCGATCGCCCATCAGGTCCGATCGATCGGACTGTAAATAACTGAGAGGGCTCTCAGGACCGATCGATCGCCCATCAGGTCCGATCGATCGGACTGTAAATAACTGGAAGCAAATTCAGGACCGATCGATCGGCCAGGGAGCCCGATCGATCGGACTGAAATGAGACGAACTGTAAAACGAGAGGATTGTGGGACTATTTCCCAGATTCATTCCAAGCCCATACTCAAGTCCAATTCAGTTCTATCCCTTATCTTCCTATTTGAAGGCATGGAACCTATAAGGATGCATTTAAACCTATGAATGAATTGGGTAAATTGCAAAGGGTTGTAGTGGGGAGGTATTATTTGGAGCCCCATTGTTATTTAGGGACTTGTAAGGCATTACGTGAAGTCCGGAGGAAAGGGAAACTCATCATGGAGATTGTATGAGATTTTCTAGATTGACCAATGTGTATAAGGACCCGGAATGTCCCTAACTCTTAAAGAGTACCAAAATTTTATCATAACCGACATACGGGACCCTATTCGCACTGATTCAATTCTAGAAACCCCATTGTTAGTCTGTGAAGGTATGGAAGACTATTTGTATTTGATTTTCAACCAAACTCCTATTTTGGGATTTCAAACCCACATGATATGACTAGACTGTTTTGAGAGTATTGAAAGTGTATTTAGCTTTTGCTAACCTGTATATGACCGACCAGATACGAATGTGTATTTGTGCCTATGAGCACCCTGTTTCTTTAATATGTACATGATTTGATTTATCGTATTTGACCTATGAGTCGGCACCACTGAGCTTGGACGACCTAGTTGGTTTGATCCGCCGACTTGGGGTTCCTTCCCCTCCTGATAGTCAGCTGCAGTCTGGAATTTGCATAGTTTACCCGGCTCGCTACCGTGGTCCTGTATAGTATATATATTATAGTATTTTATCGTTGTTCCTCCTCACCTCGTGTGACTGAGGCCAATGATCCTGTTTATCGTTGTTCCTCCTCACCTCGTGTGACTGAGGCCAATGATCCTGTTTATCGTTGTTCCTCCTCACCTCGTGTGACTGAGGCCAATGATCCTGTTTATCGTTGTTCCTCCTCACCTCGTGTGACTGAGGCCAATGATCCTGTAGGGTATGTGCTCTCTTCACGTTAGTGAAGGGAGGATCTAGCTCTGTGTGGTTGCCATCTTGACAGTTTCCGAATCCTTGTTACCTTACATGATTTATTGCATATGTGCCTCTTTTAAAATGATATATCATCCTTTATGAAGTTCATTATTTACTCACAAGTTTTCTAAACTTTTGCAAAGTATTATCGTTTTATTATTACATATCTTTTCACCCACCTGCCAGACCGTCGTGTCTGATCCATTTATTTTGGTACTCAGGTCCCGAGCTTATTGCCGTTGAGGAGGAGCCAGAGGAGGCGGTCGGTGAACCGCAGCGAGTGATTGAGTGGCAAGCCGATGATGTCATGTAGACATTCGGCCTTGCCTTGAGAACGATACACTTGGGAATTATAATATCTTTGTTTTAGGTTTCATTTGGTTATACGGTCTTTGTTGACCGTTATTTTGGGGGCATTAATCAACTGATATTTTGTAAATATACTTAACTGTACTTTTGGGGAAATATGCTTATGATCATTGCTCATTCTGATATCTTATTATGTTAATCATAAATCAGTCTCGTTTATGGGATTGGATTGAATAGTACTAATATGGCTTGCTACACGCTTCCGCAATCTTAAAAATATGTTTGATATGGTTACATGTGAGATGATGTGTAAAGATAATCCTCACCGCGGAACCCTGTGGGAAATCACGTGCACGGATAAATATTCTTTTAATTCCGTGTGCGTTTTAGCCAAAGAGATGCACGTGGCGCGGCATCACACCAACCACCGTCCCGACTCCCGGACTCGGATCCTTCCCCTTTCGGTCCGGGGTCGCGACAGGGGTCTTCATCAGTCCTGGCTTCTGTCTGAACAGACATTTAGAAGATAGGTGAGCAGCCGAGAGACATTCCGAGCAGGGGATCCTTTCATAATGGACTTCAACTGATACTGAGCCTTCACCTTCCAGATCACTATGAGGAGTCTCGGGTTGTCTTTAGCCACATCAAGAAGGACTTGGACCCTGCCAAATGATAGCATCCTCTACTTCGTTGTAGTTTCATCTAGGCGGAGAGGCTTTCCGATGGAGGCTGCAATTGACAGAAGGATGTCACTGCTCCAACAGTGATAAGGGATACCCTTGAGCCTAATCCAAACAGGTGTTTATGTGGGCTAGATTAATTCATCTTGACCTGGTGACCATGGTTGCAAGAGGAGTTTTCTCTTCTCCATTAGGAGAGGGCTGTGGCTGATCAAATCATCTATGTCCTCCTTGGAGTAGAATCTAAATATGAAATTCCCTTTCTCTGTCAGAGAGATAAGGCATGGTCTGGAAAGACGCCAAGAGGAGGTAACCCATATTGTTCCAGAGCTTCCAGAGAAGGGCGCCAGCCAACGAACTTACCAATAGCAGAGAAAGCGAAAGATTGTTTGTTGGTTGAGACCATTTGAAGAGGAATTCTGATAGTGAGCGAGACATCGATCAGAACCGGAGGAGGAATGGCTGGGGGGGGGGGGGGGGAGAAGACAGGGTTGGAGAAACAGCTGGCAAAAGATTTTGGTGAAGGGGTTTTGGAAGTCACTAAGGGGGGTTGGCCTGAGGGGTTAATGTGGGGGATATGCAGGTGTTTTTGGAGAAGAGTAAGTTGTTTGGGTTCCCAAGGGCGAGGAATGGGTAGAGATTGGGAAAAGAGGCTAGCGGTAGAGGGGCAGAGGGGAGGGTTTGAGAGACTACATCCAGAGAGTTAGGGTTGAAAGGAGGGCTGGTGGTTAAGGGAGTTTGACCTTGAAGAAGGCTATCCAAATTAGCACGGAGCAGAAGCAACTGAGCTTGATCCTAGGGGGGAGGAGAAACCTGGACCGGAAGTGGAGGTTCTGCTACCTTGGCCGAAGGGGGAGCTGGGAACAGGGTAGGAAAAACCTAGCCCGGAGGTTTCACCAGAGGATCCACCAAGGTCAGGGGAGCTGGCACTGGAATCTGGGGAGAAGCTGATGGGAGAGGTGGTGCGGGGAACCAGGGAGGAGAAGATGGGGCAAGGTTCAGGGGAGAAGGGGGGGTTTGGAAATGGATCATTCAGAGGGGGTTGAGGGATAGGGTGCAGAAGCAGAGGCGGAACTAGAGGGGGGCTGGCAGGGGCCATGGCCCACCCAAATTTACAAAAAACTACTTAAGATTAAATAAAACTTAAACCCATTTTTTAGCAATGGCCCCCACAAGAAAAAAAATCCAAAATGGCCCCCTAATTGCCTTGGTCCTGGTTCCGCCCCTGTGCAGAAGAGAGGATGGAGGATGGCCCGGGAGATTGGGCGGTGGGGTTTGAATGTCCACTAGAGGTGGGGAATTAGAAGAGGGGCGAGGATCATGTCGGTGGGCAAGAGGCAAGGGAGGACGGGGAGCGTGTTGGCGGACGGGAGGCATCACAAAAAGAGGTCCGTCGAGTGTAACAAGTGAATCAACGAGTGACCACAGAGTGAATGCTGATTGTATACACGATGCACTGCCGAACCCATTACGGTTAGCCTCTCAGCTAGCTGTAACTGTGCTCTCGGCTAGCCGTAGACACTGCACAGTTAGCAGTAGAGCTTCAATAAAGTAGTTGATAGTTTGATTGCGGGCTGATTTTCAAGTTTTTTTCCTTTTGTTCCTTAGCCCATAGCCGGGGAATCTAGGGTACCTGTTAGGGGTAACTTATTCATCAAATTAAACCCTTTATCACTAACAAAATAAAAATAAAATTTCTAATTATAAAATGAGGTAGAAATCGAGTTTTCTAAGCTTATTACATTGAAATGTAAATAAAAATAAATAAACTTGCAAATATATGATGAAATTTGAAATTGATCGCTTGACTTGGGTTCTACAACACTTAGAAATAGTGGGGAAACACCTCAATCAACCGAGGGACCCGTGTACCAAATCAGATGGCCGATCACCTTATAAAAGTCCAAAAACTAGAAAATGGGTAAGTGATTGGAATTAGGCTACGAAAATAAGGGTACACGGCTAACATTCTACCCTCTACAACATACTAAAAATTCAAAGTGATCCATTACCTAGAAGTGCTTCAAAATCGAGGAGTTCATTGCGGTAGGGGGTGATCCAACATGGAATTCGAATAAAAAGTATGTAGATGTGCACAGAGGTGGGGTAAATATTTCTAGCATATCAAAAATTCAATTTGTGTGACAAATAGAGACGAATTCCAGTGAAATTTGGTTGTGCAATAGCTTAGGTCCGATGTTAGAGATGAAATAGAGTACATGAGTTGAGTCAATTACTCTTGCTTTACTTATATAAAAGAGATTTCGTTGAGATTACAAGTTTTCCACTCAATGAGTGGACACGACAAATTTGGCATAAATGAGGCTTCCGAATATCGAAAGGATACGGTGTCTTCAAGAAAGTTTCTCTAAATTAAAATTTCTTTATGAGAGACTTGAGTGAGAAACGACTTGAGGTTTAGAACGAAAAGTTAACTTTATAGAGATGATGACTATGTGCCTGGTAGAAGTGCATTCCACAAAAGAAGGGTTTCCAAACGTCAAATGGCCATGGGTTAAACACGAAAGTTGTTCGGGTCAACTTGAGCTATCTAATGAACCTTACTTGGTAATTTTATGAAATATCCAAACTACCCTTGATATTGGACAAAAGTACAAAACTACCCCTTCTAAGTCAAAACACATTCGAAATATAAGTCAAACATATTCGAACCACACTCAAACACTAATACCTAATTAATTAGCCATTAAACACACTTAGTTAGCATCTAACCAGGGCAATTAGGTTGGGGGTCTTACAGTCTCCCTCCCCCAACATATCAGAATTGATGTTATATGAATGTTCCCAGTGGATTTCTGGAAGACTTCTTTTGGTTCACAAGGGCCCTACCCTCGAATGATCCAATCCATCCAAATTACATTACCATGGCTAAATTTTATTCCAATGACATGATATAAAATCCTGGCTTCATCAATATGTAAAAAATAATTGCTTAACTATAGAATAATCTCATTTTAACATAACTGATCAAACAAATGGTGCATATCACTCCAATTATTGGGTCAGTCTCTTTTCATCTGGGGTTTTGTGACATGAACAGATTGGATCAAGCAAAGTTGAGATTTCTTAGAACTACTTCCATTAGAGTGAGTGTACAACTATGTAACCCTACGTGTTAAGGTCCATAAATAGGTTGAGTCCAAGACATACTAGACCTCATAGTATCCATATATATAGACACGCACACATATAGGAAAATATTCATGCGCATCCATCCCTCATCATAAATGGGGTCGATTTTCTTATGGACCTGAATCATCTACATACAAGGGACCTCCTTTAAGTACACTAGATCTATTAATTTTTCACCTGGCCAAATAGATTGGGCAGTTGAGTTGAAAGTCAAAATATTTTTTTTAATATAAAGTCGTTAAATTTGTGGGCTACGGTTGAAGGGGCTAGAGGCATGAGATTGATCTCAAACTTGATATATGGGCGCATCTAAGATGTTTCTTTCCATCCCCTCCAAGTTCAATGATCAGTGGGGCCTTATGTGGGCCCCATTAAGTTTGTTCGTTCCAATATGGTGAGGGAATGATGTACATGAATATCCCCATATATATATTAAAAGACTTGATTGATATCCAATAATGGAGGTGCTCTGCACAGGGCTAAAATTGTGTCCAAAGCTGTAAATGAACCCTGATCTTCTCGTAGATCCTTTAATTCCCTCAATGGAATGGATTGAGATTCCAGCCACTCATAGATTTGGAATACTATCCAAATGACTCCAAATGCCACACCCCTTTTCATGTCATGCAAGAGAAGCTAAAAACAAAATTCAGAAATCCAGTTGGCCCACTATACAAACTGTCCAGAGGACCAAAAGAGTTCAGGTCCTTCACTTAACTCAGTTGGATTTTTTTTTTCATTTTTCCAAGGGCATTTAAAACAAAGGGGGGCTGCAAAAGCCAACTTTAGAGAATTATAGTGAGGCAGATTGTTCTCATGCATTCAAAAACTATCGGATCCATGAAAACAAGATCGTCACTTTATTCCTTGTCTCTAAGTCCAGAAGAGAAACGTACACAGTTCACGATTCTTTCAGACAGACCGCTCCTCTTTTCAGTGCCTTGAAATCAGTGAAGGAGAAAGAGAGAAGAGAGATTAGCTGGTCTTCTTTTTTCATTTCTCTCTCTCTCTCTCTTTATCTTTCTCTTTCTCTTTTTTATTTTCTTTTTTGAAAAGAATGGTTTTATTCCTTCTTTATAGTTACTTGAACATTTATATATGAATAAAAAGTAAACAAAGATTATTCCAAATGTTCAGGGAAACAGAGATAGAGAAGCCCACATCAACTTCCAAGGATAAAAATGTTTTTTTCTCATATTTTTGTGAAGTATGATGTTTAGGGAACGAACTAGAGATATGTCTGTTCCCCTTTTAAAATCTAAAACAGACAAGGCTATCCTATATTTGGCATGAAATATCATAATATAAAGAATATCTCATACAATTATATTAAATTTTCTAACATTCTTTTATCTTGAAAAGTAAAAGAAGGTTTGAACTTTTTCACATTTTTTTTTACAATCGATACTAAAAAATAATTAGAGTATCCATAGAAGTGATAATCCATTCTCATATAGTATGTTAGGCCTATACAAGTATCCGGATGCCGTAGCTGCTAGATAAATACATGATTTGAGAGAGAGAGAGAGAGGAGAGAGAGAGAGAGAGAGAGAGAGAGAGAGAGAGAGAGAGAGAGTTGTATTTTCGATCTAGTTCATTTCTGACATATTTGTAAGTTTGAAGGTCCCTATGCAGTTTTGTGTTTATTTGATAGTGATACTTTTAGAGACGAATGGGAAACAATCTCCATTAAACATAAAAAAAATGAGATTTGTATTAAACAGTAGTTAGATATTCTTTGCTTTTCGGATGTTAGTTTTTCTGAGCGTATTCTTATTTTCAATATACATTTCTCTCAAAGCCCCAAAAAAAAAGGTATAGAGAAGAAAAACTGCAGTACTGATGTATTATTTCAATGGTTGAATGGCGGATAATAGAAACTTGCATAAAATGTGTGAGTGGGTATGTGAACTGCACAGACATAAAAGGATGCAAAAAGATAATAATAAATAAAAATCCAGGGCAGAGAGAGAGAGATATTTGCTTTTCATTCTGCCTCATTCGTCCTGCTTGTCAGCACATGCATCCACTTTCCCTACAAAATACACTTTGGACCAAATTTACCCTCCCTTACAAGTAAAGAATAGCCCACATATCCATATATTTTCACTCACACCACAGCTAAAACACATGCAATAGCAGATAAAAACATATCCACACACAATTACACAGAATGGATAGCTAGACTGGAAGCCAGATAGTACATAACAGATAGCTAGATTGACAACCTACCTACATATATCAAACTGCACTCCCACTCACATCCAGGAATAGAAAACCCAACAACCTCCTTCCCATTTCCATTGCCCAAAGCAACCCATTTCCTCCCAGCCTTCCTATATCAAATGGGATCTCTCAACCCGGAAACCTAACAACTTCTCACTTGATTTATTAGTTCTCCACACCTCCATTATTACTGCTACTATTAGTTGTAGTAGAGCAATTACAGCACAGTGGAAGATGAGGGCAGGAGGATGCACAGTGCAACAAGCTCTAACTGCAGAGGCAGCAAGCATAGTGAAGCAAGCAGTAACCCTAGCAAGGCGGCGGGGCCACGCCCAAGTGACCCCTCTCCATGTTGCCAACACCATGCTTGCCTCTTCTACAGGCCTCCTTAGAACAGCTTGCCTTCAGTCCCACTCCCACCCACTCCAGTGCAAGGCCCTTGAGCTCTGCTTCAATGTCGCTCTCAATCGCCTCCCCACATCTTCTTCGAGTCCCATGTTAGCCCCCCACTCACATCACCCTTCCCTCTCTAATGCCTTGCTGGCGGCCTTCAAGCGAGCGCAAGCCCACCAGCGACGTGGATCCATCGAGAACCAGCAGCAGCCCCTCTTGGCTGTGAAGATAGAGATTGAACAGCTTATAATTTCCATCCTAGATGACCCTAGTGTGAGTAGGGTCATGAGGGAAGCCGGTTTCTCAAGTACCCAAGTGAAAAGCAATGTAGAGCAAGCAGTCTCTTCGGAGATACGCGCATCAAATCCTTCTAATAATAAGCCCAAGGAAGGTAATCATCTACTGCTTGGTAGTAGTGTCTCTCCATCTCCTTGTCCTTTGGGTCTGTTTGGAGTGAAAGTTAGTAAGCCTAAGCCTTTGGATCAATTCAGGAATGAGGATGTGATTAGTGTCGTGGAGAATTTGGTTCGTTTGAGGAGAAGAAGTATTGTGATTGTAGGAGAATGCTTAGCTAGTTCTGAGAGTGTCGTTAGAGGGCTGATGGAAAAGGTTGACAAGGTAGAAGTTCCTGAAGCCTTGAGGAATGTGCAGTTTATAAGTCTTCCTCCCTTCTCTTTTGGGCATCTCTCAAAGGCAGAGGTTGAACAGAAGCTGGGAGAGATTAGGTGCCATATGAAGAGTTGTGCAGGGAGAGGAGTCATTTTGTATTTGGGCGATCTTAAGTGGGTTGCTGAGTATAGGGCCAATCCTAGTGAACAAGGAAGGAACTATTTTTGTCCAGTGGAGCATATGATCATGGAGCTTGGAAGGATTGTGTTTGGAATTGGAGAAAGTGGGAGGCTGTGGCTCATGGGTATTGCAACATACCAGACTTACATGAGATGCAGAATAGGTCATCCTTCATTGGAAACAGTTTGGGGTCTCCATCCTCTTACAATTCCTGCCAACAGTTTGGGATTGAGCCTCACTCCTGACAGGTAAACTTATCCACATCTTGTTAAAAATGAAACTCGTGTTTTAAAAAAAAAAATTTAATTTTTTGTCCCTTCAATATTGTTCTTTGGTTTTCGTGGCTATTTTTTGAAATTTTAATTTTTCTATCCAGTTGAATAGTCCCCAGCTAATTTACAATATGGGTTTTCATCTTGAATCAATGCGAAGTAGGAAGCAATGACTCCAGCAATTTTTTTTCTTTAAAATATGGCTAAAAGCTGGAATTCAAGGTATATATGCTGTTTCTGTTGAATCACCAAAGTTGACAGTGGGAGTTTTCACAATAGTCTCATGTTTTTCACTAGTGTGTTGATACTTTTCTTTTCCTTTTGTAATGTCTTTTTTTGTAAATTAATGAAAAGATGGCTACCTAAATTATAACAAGCATGAAAACCAAAATTATAAACAGTGAATTATTAATTAAATCACTAAATAGAAAACCTGACAAACTAACTTTCTTGCCTTTTTTTTTTTCTTATTTTCTCCCAGTGATCAAAGATGCCAATTACAAAACAACAAAACTAGAGATGAGTTTGGCAGCTGGTCTTTCCTTCAAGATGGTTTAGAAAAACTGCTAACTTGTTGCACGGACTGCGCATCGAAATTTGAGAGCGAAGCTCGATCGCTGGTGAACAGTACCGGCCATCATAATTCCAACCCCAACATCACTTCAAGCTTGCCGTCATGGCTTCAACAGTGCAAGGAAGAGAACAGAAGACTGACTAGAAATGAGAAGGTTAACTATCTTACCTGAATTTATTGTAGTTAGAACAAATAGCAAAATAAATTATTCTATTGAACATTTATGCCTCGAGAACTATTACTCACTCATAGTGATTTCATTGTTTCATCTCTTTAGGAAGCTCATGTCAAAGAACTTTGCAAGAAATGGAACTCTATATGCAATTCAGTCCACAAACTCCGCCAGCCATCTGAGAAAACCTTGAACTTCCCTTCAATATCTCAATCTACTTCCATCTCTACATATGACCTACATTGTTCCAGCTTGCACCATCAAGTATGGAGGGCTGTCATTGATGACAAACAGCCATTGAGGGAACACCATTTTTTTTCCTCAGACAGCAAGGATGAAGTTCATGAACCCAATTTGAGAATGTACTTCCCTGAGCGCAGAGAGACTACACTGGCCCGTCTATCTTACCCTACTTCTAACCCCAATTCAGCTTCTTCTAGTGATACACTGGAAATCGAATATCATCATAGGTTCAAGGAGCTAACTGCTGAGAACCTTAAAATACTTTGCAAATCACTGGAGGAAAAGGCTCCATGGCAGAAGGAAATAATTCCACAAATTGCAAGCACTATTCTTCAGTGCAGATCAGGAATGGTCAGAAGAAAAGGGAACTTGGCTCTCAGTGAGACCAAAGAAGACACATGGTTGCTCTTCCTAGGTGATGATACTGGAGCAAAAGAGAAAATTGCTAGGGAATTAGCTTTCCTTATTTTCGGCTCCGAAACAAACTTCATTTCAATTGGAATGAGCAACTTCTCATCCAGGAGTGATTCACCGGATGATTTCAGGAATAAGAGGTCAAGAGAGGAATCAAGTTGCAGCTACCTTGAGCGATTTGCTGATGCTATTGGTAGCAGCCAGCATTGCGTCTTCTTCTTGGAAGATATAGAACAAATTGACTACTACTATCATTTGGGTATCAAGAGTGCTATTGAAAGAGGAAGGATAAGAAATTCAAATGGTGATGAAGTCTGTTTCCGGGATGCTATTATCATTTTAAGTTGTGAAAGCCTGAAGGAAGATCAAAAGCTTCATCAAGGGCTTCTTCTCCTCCTGTCAAGCAAAAATTGGAGACCCAAGAAGAGGAAGAGGTGGGGCATGACGAAGAAATTAGCCCATGTGTTTCTTTGGATTTGAATCTCTCTTTTGAAGACATGGATGAGCTCTCCTTCGATGATATTGGGCTACCTGGTTCGGTTGATGGGAAATTCATTATTAGATCATCGGATATGTGAAATGGCCGGTTCGCTCACAACATTTCTGGCTTTTCTTCTTCTTCTTCTCTCTCTCTCTCTCTCTCTCTCTCTCTCTCTCTCTCTCTCTCTCTCTCTCTCTCTCTCTCTCTTCCACATGGGTAGATTTATTGTGTGTTTATAAATTTTTTTTTTTTTTTTGTCATGGTTTCCCATGTAGATTTTTGGTTATTTCCTTTGAGTGAAGTGAAAGAAAGAACACTGTTGTTAGGGACATTTTGAGGTTTTAAGAATGATTTGAATCCGCATGTACATTACAATGACCATCCTCTTGGTCATTGTTGGCAGACATTTTATTTTGCTAATGGTTTCGATTATTTGATAGTTGTTTTCTCCGTTGTATTGTCTTCTGTTTAGTTTTCATTTTTTTCGAATCTTGTCTCTTATGACGCCATTTGCCTGACTCATAAGGAAAGGGGATTTTATCTAAAGGGTGTTGAAGGGTGAAGAGTTAAAAGAAGGTGAAAATCTATTGAGGCCATTAATTTCCTAGGACTTAATTTTCTATAGTAAAATGTTGGCAATCATTTCCAATGGAAAGGGATATATTTTGATTGTGACTTGTACAACTCCATCTTTACTCCTTCACTATTTGCTTCTTTTAGAGAGGAACATAGTAAAAAAATGTTCTAGGAATATAATGAACATTAAGGACCTATTTGCTTGCATGAAATCTATAGGAATTGAATACTTTGGAATTCATGCCATAAGTAGTTAGAAGCCCTAGTAATCCAAATCCTAGGAAAATCAAGGTCCCATCTACATCGCTACTATGTACCCTTCAACCCTTCACTTCATATCATTCATACTTCACCTATTTAATAATTCTTCGAGCTTATTTGGCCATGATCTCTTATGCATTCAATTCTTACGTATTCTTATTCTGACAAACAGGCCTTCAGAAGATGGGATGAAAATGTTCTTTGAGAATTGGAAGTGTATGAAAATTATCATACTGCCTTCTGTCAAAATGTCTCAGGTTAAAAAATTCTTATCGGTCATACTTACCAGATTATTTTCTTTAATTTCAAGTGTGATTGCAGAGCCTTCTTTTTCCCATGTTAGATTCATGGTGAACTTATATGAGTAAATAAAATTAGTAGAACTTGATCCAACCATCATGAAAATGTGCGGTAAAAAACAAACAATGATCTTGTGCGAGAAAAGGAGTAAATGTTAACTCTTATGCTAATTTTTGTGAAATAACCATGCACCAAGCAAATGTGCAAATGAAAATTTTTAAAACAACATCCAAAAATGAAAAAAAAAATTAAAACAACATCCAAAATGAAACCTTAAGACAAAGAGTACGACGAGAGATGTATGTGGTTCCGGGAGATTTACCCTGGTCCAATGGACAATCAAGGGGGATTTTCTATCTTGAAAAATAAAGGGATTACTCTGTTAGGATTCTAGTAGTTGGCTAATTCACTGGTTATGGACAAAACTGGGTCTTTTACAATTGTATTCTAATTTAGAATGGACTGCTCGGACTAGGAAGCGAAGAAGAATTCAATTACAGGAAAAGAAGCATTCAGAGTTTTTATTTCAGTATAACTTTCCTGACAGAGGTCACTCGAACGAACCCAAGACAGAAGCATCGTCGCTCGAGCCACTCTTTGCCTTCGCTCGACCCACGTGATACAGAGAAGAGGTCGCTTGAGCGAACATCCTGTTCGCTCGAGCGAACCTGGGCGAATTAGAAGTTCCCATCCAAAAACTATTTCCTTTTATCTCTCAAGAGCCCTATTCTATTCCAATCTCTCTAGAACTCTTGAGGCTCATGTTTAGGCTTATTTATAGCCTTTATCTCACTATTCCAAAGCACTTCTCTTCAATACAATTCATCTGAGAATATTATAAGAGATCTATCATCCCCCCAAAGCTTCTAGTTGCTGTGCTGAAGATCAAGCTTTGGTTCTGATTCCATTCTAATCTCCTGAAGTAGAGAATCCTTGAAGACGACTTCGAGGAGTTTGTTCAAGCATGGTTGAAATGCAGCCTAAACAATCTCTAAACATAATTTTAAAGCAAGAAAGAAGTATAGAGGCATAACTCACCTAAAGTGTAGACAGATGAGGAAGATGAAGGAAAGTTAACAAGAAGATGACATAAAGCTTGAAGATGAAGGAGATGGTGCCACTTGGAAGTGTGTTAAATGGGCTGTTGGATTCAATTAACTACATGCATGTTACATAGCTCTCATCTTCTTTGCATCATTATGTAGGAATTCTGTGAGCATAGGGAAATTGAGGGTTTTAGCTTGAATTAAGTCAAAGGAAGAATTAGAGTGAAAAGCACCAAATAATGCGACGAGGTGTCGACAAGATTCGAGCACTCCTTAGGGTGAGTTACCAACTGGGAAAGGTTATAAGTGTCTCTTGTAACTTTCGTTTACAATAGTGCTTGGTTGTCTGTTGGCCTAGACAGTAAGGTCTGTGGTTTTTTTCCCCGAGTAGAGTTTTTCCACATATAAATCCTGTGTCCTTCTCGTTTGTGGTTTGATTGCTTTTAATTTGGATATAGGATTAATTATAGTTAATCACTTTGTGGATTGATAACTAATAGAGATCTGGTTATTGGGACCTCGGCCTGTATTAAGGAAGGTTTTCAATTCGAATCAGAGGCAGGTTGCACTAATCTACTGTGTGATCTATTTACTAGTCTCTAATGGATATCAATAGAGAATGAAAGTCTACAAACAAGCCCCCTCTCTTAGACGGAACCAATTATGCTTAGTGGAAAGTAAGAATGATTGCTTTTCTTTGGACTATAGATGATCAAGTCTGGGACATAGTTGTGGAGGGATACACTGATCCCACTATTGTTGTTGATGGACAGAATAGACCCAAACCCAAAGCCCAATGGTCTGCTGATGAAAAGACTAGGTCAAATTGCAATAAGAAAGCTGTTAATGCAATTTACAATGGAATTACTGCAACTGAAATTCATAGAGTTTCTGCGTGCTCTAATGCAAAGGCTGCCTGGGATCTATTGCAAACTGTTCATGAGGGAACAGACACTGTCAAACAAACCAAACTCTAAAACTTGACAACTGTCTTTGAGACGATTCACATGAAAGATTCTGAAACTTTTGATGAATTCAACACAAAATTGACCAAGATTGTGAATTCCATGCTTTACCCCAGGGGAGAACCAATTACTCAATCTAAAACTGTCAAGAAAATTTTGAGGTCACTCCCAGAACGATTTCGTCTCAAAGTAGTTGCTATTGAGGAGCATCAGGATCTCAATTCTATAAGCGTTGAAGAACTTGTAGGAATATTTGCAAACATTCGAGGCAAATCATTGTCAACTGAAAAAGGGAAGGACATTGCACTTGTGTCTTCAAATTCAGTTGATGATCCTGAAAATTGTGATTCTGGCAGTGAATTAGATGATGCACAACTTGAGGCTTACTATGCTAGAAAATTTAAGAAGCTGTGGAAAAACAAAAAGCCTTTTTTCAAAAAGGATTCTTCGAATCCAAAGACACCTTCAAAAGGAAAATTTGTACCTAGATCAAAAATAGAATAAATCTAAGGGTACACAAAGCCAATCAAATGTTTTGAATGTCAAGGATATGGTTACACTGCTGCCAAGTGTGCAAATCGAAGAGAAAAGAATCAAGGTTAAGGCTATACATATGCTTAGAATGAAGAATCTGATGACGACGAAATCTGAACCTGATTCACCCTTCAAGTGAGTATGGAAAATATGTTGCTTTCGTGGCCTTTTCTAACTCTTATGTGCAGGGAATCTAAGTCAGTGGCTGACTTAGATATCAATGAAATTTCTGATGGAGAACATAGAAGGTGATGAAGATTAACAAAAGCTTTTTCAAGCATCTGTCAGAATCTCAAAAACCTAGTGAGAAAAGAGCCTTAAAACTGAATGCAATTGAAGAAAAGCATACATCATTGCAAGTGACATTGAAGCGACTCTTAGTCTAAGGTAAAGAAGTTAGAAGATCAACGCACCATCTGCTGACAAATTGATCTGCAGGTCAAGAGAATGATCATCTGCAACAAAAAATTCAAAAAGCTGATCTTGAATTAGTACTCTTGCGAAACGAGCTGAACTCTTGCAAATCGAAACAAGAGAATCTAGCTGGAAAATTGAAGATGACTTCGTCTGAGTTGGACTCAGCAAAAGCTTCAATAAATCGGATGAATACAGGGATCATTAAAGCTCAACGAAATTCTTAGATACCAACAGTATATTTCTTCAAAAATAGGACTTGGTTTTGTTCATAGAGCTTCTCCATCAAAGGACAAAGGTAAGTCAACTTTTGTTCAAGGACCCTACTATGACTGCTATGCCTCCGAATTATTCAAATACTATAATTCGCACAATCGTTATAATATATATGTGTCTAAATCACAATTTGTTCCCATATGTCACTTCTATGGGATTAAAGGACACATAAGACCACATTGTAATAAATTTAAAACTTTTCACCGAAATCAGCGGAGGAAGCAACACGTCTCTCCTCAACAGGTCAGGACCAGAACCATCTGGATTCGTAAATCTTACCTAAGCTGTAATGTGGTCCTCACTGCACTCAGTGCAACTGAATAAGATGTGTGGTACTTAGATAGTGGTTGTTCTAGGCATTATGACAGGAAATAAAACATTATTTACCTCCATTGACGACTATGATGGTGGAAGTGTTTGTTTCGGAGATGGAGGTAAGCAAAAGTCATTGGTAAAGGAATTGTCTCAATTCCAGGTATGTCTCATTTGCAAAATGTTATTTGGTTGATGGCTTAAGACAAATCTTCTAAGTATAAGCCAATTGTGTGATAACAAACATGAAGTTCAGTTTTCTGCTAATGAGTGCATCATTGTTGACAAAAAGGAAAAATCTTTGTTACATGGTAAAAGAAATTCTGATAATTACTATGTGGTTGCTACAGAAAATGATATGTCTTGCAACTCTGCAATGATAAGTGATATTGACTTGTGGCATCAATGCTAGGGCATGTGAACTACACATACTTGGAAAAGTTATCAAACTTGAACTGGTTCAGGGTTTGCCTACACTTCAAAAAGACTCGAATATGTGTTGTGGCCCATGCCAGGTTCGGGAAACAAATTAGAGCTCCACAATAAAAGATTGACTCTCTTACTACCAAGAGACCTCTAGAGCTGTAACATATGGATCTCATGGGACCCACTAAGTTTGAAAGTATTGGCGGTAAAAATATATATTTTTAACCGTTGATGATTTTTCTAGAATAACTTGGGTTCGATTCTTACATGATAAATCTGAAACTTTTACTGTTTTAATGACTTATGGTCTTGTTTATTGCAGAAAAAAGGACAACAATTGGAGGAGTTCGAAAATTCGCTCAAATCATGGATCTGAATTTCAAAATTCCTGATTTCTCTCCCTTTTGCACAAAACATGGCATCAAACATGAATTTTCTGCACAAAAACACCACAACAAACATGGAGGGGTTGACCGGAAAAATAGAAGGTGGTTCAAGAGATGACACGGGTTAGGTTGCATAGTAAAAATATTCCCTCAACGATTTTGGGGCTGAAAGCCGTAAACACAGCTATTTATGATGATTAAACGTGTCTATCTTCGTCCAGCACAAAAACCACCCCATATGAAATATTGGATTGGAGTCAAGCCAAACACCAAATATTTTAGAACTTTTGGTAGCAAGTGTTACATCTTACGGGATCGAGAACACTTAACTAAATTTGACTCTCGAAGTGATGATGAAATTTTACTTGATTACTCTTTGACAAGTAAAGCATATCGGGTTTTTCACCTTAAAAAATCAATCGTCATTGAGTCCATCATGTGGTCATAGATGATGCAGGTACATCTGATTGTTTTTTTTATGATGACGAAAAGTATGACTTTTACTCCTTATTTTGAACAGGTCATGAATAACAATGAGGACAGTCCATCTCCACCTGAATCTAAAACTGAGACGAAAAAGGAAACTAATGCAACTGCTGCATCTTCGAGTCCAAAGAAATCATCAGAATCAATTGTCCCGGATATCATTCGTCATTTTGAAGAGAAAAGTGCAACGAAAAGCTCAAAATCTACTGATCAATCTCTTGGAAAGTTACAACTTCACCTTCGTACATCCACGATCCCAAAAAGAACAAGTTCTGAAAGATCATCCACTGGATAAAGTGATAGGTGAGATCTCAACTCCATTAAAAACCAGACAACAGGTACGTGATGAGGTAAGTCACTTGTGTTATGCTTCTTCTTTAGAACCAAAGAATGTTAAAGATGCACTCGTTGATGATTGTTGAATTAATGCTATGCATGATGAACTTGCTGAATTTGATAGGAATCATGTTTGGAAGCTTGTTCCTAGACCCTATCACACAAACGTCATCGGTACAAAATGGATTTTTAAAAATAAAACCGATGAGACGGGTCAAGTGATTAGGAACAAAGCACGCCCAGTCGCTCAGGGGCACACTCAAGTTGAAGGCATCGATTTTGATGAAACATTTTCCCCTGTCACTAGACTTGAGTCAGTTAGATTGTTACTTGCTATTGCTTGCTTTTTGAACACCAAATTATTTCAAATGAATGTGAAAAGTGCGTTTCTAAATGGTTTTTTAAATGAGGAAGTTTATGTTGAACAACTAAAAGGATTTCAAGATCCTCATTTTCCTGATCATGTTTACAAGTAAGAAAGCCATTTATGTTCTCAAACAAGCACCAAGAGCATGGTATGAAAGATTGACAGTGTTTCTGGTTGACCATGGTTTTTACAAGAGGGACTGTTGACAAGACCTTGTTCATCAAACAAGACAAGAAAAACATTGTTCTTGCACAGGTCTATGTCGATGATGCCATTTTCGGTTCAACTTCCGAGCTCTTTGTTAGATAAATTTGCTCAAAAAAATGGCTAGTGAGTTTGAAATGAGCATGGTTGGTGAACTTTCATTCTTTCTGGGTCTACAAATCAAGCAAACTCCTTCTGGTATCTTCATCTCTCAACCAAATATGGTAGAGAATTACTGAAAAAATTTGGCATGCAGTCATCGAAACATGCAAGAACTCCCATGAACACAACTGTCAAAATCAGCCTTGATAATGATGGCTATGGACATCGATGAGAAACTCTACAGGAGTATGATAGGTAGTCTTCTCTACCTTACTGCAAGTCATCCGGATATCGCTTACAGTGTTGGTGTTTGCGCGAGATATCAGTCTAAACCAAATTATCTCAGTTACAAGCAACCAAAAGAATTCTGAAATATATTCGTGGAACTATTGAGTATGGAATCTGGATGTCCAAAGATACCAACACTTCAATTGTTGGTTTTTCAGATGCTGATTGGGCTGGGTGTGTTGATGATCGGAAAAGTACTTCTGGTGGTTGCTTCTTTGTTGGAAATAATTTGGTAGCTTGGCACAGTGAAAAGCAAACCTCAACATCTTTGTTAACTGCTGAAGCTGAATATATTGCTGCTGGAAGTTGTTGTACACAACTCCTATGGATGAAACAGATGCTGAAAGATTATGGAATTGATCAAGAAACAATGGCTGTGTTTTGTGATAATCAGAGTGCTATCGACATTTCCAAAAATCCGGTACAACACTCCCGAACTAAATACATAGACATAAGGCACCATTTCATTCTTGATCTTGTGGAAGAGAAAAGAATTTCTTTGCATCATATTCCTTCTGAAAATCAATTGGCGGACATTTTCACAAAAACCATTGGATGGAACGCGGTTTTGAATCTCTACGTAAATCACTAGGGATTTCTCTTATTCCCTAAACTCCATAAAATTTTGTTTATTTAAGTGCACACTCACATTTTCACTTAACCAAGATGTTTTTTATTTTTTTTTCCCACTTTACGGATCGTTTTTCTTCGATTCTCTCACGACTCTCTTCGTCTTTATTCTTTGAGAGATTTTAAGGTAATCAGATTAACCGGAGGATTAGGGCCGGCTACCTACGATTATGTGTGATAGCTACCACTTGATTGGTAAGTTTCATTTGGAGAAGGCAACCATTTTCGATAGTGTGAAAGTCACCCCATGATGGTTTAATCTGCCCCGTATAAAAAAAAAAGGGAATTTCAAAAAACAAATAGACATGCAATATAAAAAAATTTTAAATTCTGCAAAGCATGCAAACTAAGCTGAATTGTTAAATGCCTAACTTTCTGTTAATGGGTTTGCTCCCTATACAATACTTACATTCATCTCAAGGAGATTTAGGGGGAGTAGGTCCCACACATTTTTTTATTTTCCTTTATTTTTAAATTTTTTTTGTCTAGGTCATACTGTTCACAAATTCACTGTGCGCTTAAATTTATGAAAATCCCTCTTTACTGTATGTTATGGAGTGATTTGACCAAACAATAGATGTTAGAGAATTTTTGCCACGCCCCGCTTAAATTTATCAAAGATCTGGCAATTCACTCAAGCGACCACTCACGTTCGCTCGAGCCTGCAGGTTTTAAGTCCGTGGACTTTTCATTTTTTCCTCTTCGTTTTTGTTCTTCTTCCTCCAAAGCCCTAGCCTCCATTTCGTTTCTTCAAGCTTTTGGAACCCCTTCTTGCCATCTCTTTTTCTTCGATTCACCAAGGTAAATCCTTATATTCTTCTTCTCATCCTTTCTTTTGCATTTATTTCTTCCATTTTTCAATTCTACTGAAGATCACTGATATTAGGATTTCCGTTTTAAGGGTTTCTTGCCATTTTTTTCAATCATTGTTTCTCTTACTCCCTTTCTTTGCTTTTCATTCATCTTTTCTCTATTGTGTTTTTCATTTGGGTTGTGATTAAGGATTTGGATGTTGACTGATTGGAAATCTTAAATGCATTTTTTTTACCCTCTGTGGATTAATAGCTTGACATGAGGATTGCTCCCAATCTATGCAATTGTTTGCAACATGGGTCTAATTGTCCGAACCAGCATTGAGATCGTTAATTGAATTGTTTTTTTCAAGAAGATTGGTTTTCGAACATTGCTGCTATGAAGACTGGTTGTGCGATGGCTATGGATTTTTTAAATCTTTGGCAGGAGATTCTTCTGCAGGGCTATTGTCATCTTGTTGCATGATGTATGTTTACCAAGAAACATTATTTTACGGGCATTTGGCATATTCATAATAAGTGTTTTCTATTATGCTGTTGATCTAATTCAGGTCTTCTAAATCTCTTCTTCATGGCTTCTAAAAAGAGGTCTCATGCTGCATCTTCTCCTCTCAGCCACAATTTTGACAGACATAGGTTTCCCTCTCTGCCCAAACTCCATTTTTTTCAAAGAAAAATTCAAGAAATGAACTGTTGAGACTGAGAGAGAGATGATGAGGCTCTCCTTGAAAAGGATGTTTGTCACAGTCTATCAACTAGGAATTGGTACTCCTTATTTTCATTTTGAAATCAAGGAAGTATATATAGATGGGTTTGTGAATTCTACTGACAACTTGGAACCTGTGTCTGAAACTTCTTTGAAACATTTGTTCGAGGAAAATGGATTACCATCTCTGCACCAGAAACTCGCTGAATTCTTGAAATTCCAATTGTTGAGAGACCGATTATCCTATTCCGGAAAACACTCAGACTCAGATCGACTATGATAGGATTGGTACATTCTGTGTTGGTTGAAGACACTCTATGGCCAGGTGGTCTTCTTTCCAATGGAAACCTGACCGAGGAATACAGATTCCTAAATTGTTTTGTTTGCCACAATTTGGAGCCTAGAGGACACACATCTGATGTTAGCCACAAGAATGACTATCTCCTCTACTGTATTGGAACTGGGAGACAAGTGAACATCCCTCAAGTAATTCTAAATTTTTTCTTTAGGATGCTCTCTGCGAAGCGTAACTCTATTCTGCCTTTTGTGGCTTTTATCACCGAGTATCTTTTGTGGGGGGAAATCCCCAAGAAGTCCAATGAGCCATCACAAAGGATAAGGAATCCAATCAATGCTAGAACATTGGCTCTATCCTCCGCTCATGTTCCACCAGTTGTTCAAGGGGCAGATGTTCAGGAAGAAGACATTGCACCAGGTGCAGCTGTTCAGGGGGAGCAGCAAGGGAATCCGGATCAGGTCACTCTTCTTAGGGAACAAGTTCAAGCCATGCAACTTCATATGGTTGCAAAGTTTTCTGCAGTAGATGGTCGTCTAGATGTATTGATATGCGCTTCAACTCATTGATGAGGCCCTCGCTGCGATCCTTGCTCGTCTTGGAATCAGTGACACAGAATGATTGTTTTTGAAAATTCTGATATTTGATAGACTTTTACTGCTTCTTACCTTGTGTAGATGATGTTTTGCTGACATTGGCACTAACACTGCACATGTTGTCTTCTCCTTTCTTATTTTTTTTAGACTCTGCTTTCAGAATACCTACATTATGTTCTCCTTTTTGATTTCCATTGTCAATTTATGAACAAAAAAGGGGGAGTAGAATATGTGTTTATCATATGATGCTGCATTCGATCTTGTAACCAGGTTCTGCAGAAATTATGAGGTCTAGACATTTTGTTTGAAGATTGGTTTCGGATTTGTTTGGGTATAGTTTCGTAATAGGGTTGTGTCCCAATGAATTGCCAAAGGGGGAGATTTGTCTGGATTCTAGTAGTGGCTAACTTCATGGTTTTTGTTATGGACAAAACTGGGTTCTTTTGCAATTGTATTCTAATTTAGAATGGACTGCTCGGATTAGGAAGCAAAGAAGAATTCAATTACAGGAAAAGAAGCATTCAGAGTTTTATTTCAGTAAAACTTTCCTGACAGAGGTCGCTCGAGCGAACCTCTATTCGCTCGAGCGAACCCAAGACAGAAGCCTCGTCGCTCGAGCCACTCTTTGCCTTCGCTCGACTCACGTGATACAGAGAAGAGGTCGCTCGAGCGAACCTCCTATTCGCTCCAGAGAACCTGGATGAATTAGAAGTTCCCATCCGAAACTATTTCCTTTTATCTCTCAAGAGCCCTATTCTATTCCAATCTCTCTAGAACTCTTGAGGCTCGTGTTTAGGCTTATTTATAGCCTTTATCTCTCTATTCCAAAGCACTTCTCTTCAATACAATTCATCTGAGAATATTATAAGAGATCCATCATCCCCCCAAAGGTTCTAGTTGCTGTGCTGAAGATCAAGCTTTGGTTCTGATTCCATTCTCCTCTCCTGAAGTAGAGAATCCTTGAAGACGACTTCGAGGAGTTTGTTCAAGCATGGTTGAAGGTGAACGACGAGTTGTCGACAAGATTCGAGCAGTGCATAGGTTGAGTTACCAACTGGAAAGGGTTATAAGTGTCTCTTGTAACTTTCGTTTTACAATAGTTCTTGGTTGTCTGTTGGCCTAGACAGTAAATCCCGTGGTTTTTTTTCCGAGTAGGGTTTTCCACATATAAAATTCTGTGTCCTTCTCGTTGTGTGGTTTGATTGCTTTTAATTGGATTTATGATTAATTATTAGTTTAATCACTTGTGGATTGATAACTAATAGAGATCTGGTTATTGGAACCTCACCCTGTATTAAGGCCGATTTTTCATACTCCTCTCTCACACAATGCACAATCAAGAACAAAGAACTCATGTGGGAACTTTTGAAACTTTTCACTATCTATGAAGTGACTCAGGTGGGAAGGGAGGGTAATGAAGCGGCTGATAAACTTGCTGGACATGTCAAATTTGTAGAGGACATGGGAGTATGGGGGGATCAAGTACTAGATTTTATAGACAAGTTTTTGTCGATTCTCTGATGTAATTTGTATTTTATTTGCAATAAAGGTAGTTTTTATAAGAAGAAAAAAGCAAGGAAAGTCCTACTTGGTAATGTTGTCAAATGGTAACAGTACAATGGGTCACTACTACATTTGTGATTTTCAAACCCAGAGGATGATTGTAAAAAAATAAAAAAATAAAAAAATAAAAAATAAAAAAAAACCACAGTAGAGGGTGGTTGCATGGTATACTCAACCATACAACCTTGAGATACTCCAGTATAATTCTACTTTTGGAGTCGAAAAATCTAATGAAATATGTTGGTCAAGGTTTCGTTCATGATGTCAATATAAAATAATTATATATAGAGAAGGTAGGATGTATATGTCTGCAGAAAGAATAAGTTCTTCTTAGAGTGGGATTAAGTTTGACTTATGATGTGATTAGGATTAATTATTTTTTGCAGAGGATTAATTAAGCTAGAACAGAGGTTTATGGCACTGGGAACCTTGAGTGTTCTGTGATTGAAGTTCTCTTAAAAGATTAATCGGGTGATCTTTATTGTATGCTATGGATGTCAAATTTATTGTCAATATTAAAATTTATCATTGAGATTTTCCAGAAATGCAGTCCACGACAAGCTGTACTGAATTATGAAAATTGGCATGTTTCAAAATGGTACATCACTTGGACCATCGGTGGATCCCATTGTGGATAGTACATGGATGGAACAAATAACCCACCTTCCACACGTTTCTAACCATTTGATCGCTACCATCCCACAAATAAGTGATTGCATAAATTTGTTTTGCTCGTTAAAGAAAATGATATAACAAATGGACAGAAAGAATATGCCTATCACTATTTGTTTTTTTTTTTACAACAGGTACATTTGAGGTTGAACCAACTTGATTATGTCTGATCATTTTAAGGAAGGACAACGGCATGCCCCAATATCTTCTTTTCTTTCTTGTTTTAAATATTTTTAGTAATTCATTAAAATGGGAAAGGAACTACAAAGCAAAAGCCAACCCGATCAGCCAATCTAAAAACTTATTTGTCCACTAAAAGTCACCATCACAATATTAGGTAACACATAGCCAGCCCGGCCCATTAAAAGCTCTAGGAACATAAGTCAATTTTATCAAAACCATGTCTCCAACTTGAGTGACATAGGATAGATTCAAATGCAGGATGTTTATAAAAAAGGTTTGTTATGGAGTTGATTTAAATCTTACATCCAAGTATTCGTCAGTAAAAGAGAACTGTACGATGTTCACGCATGTGTAGAATACTGGCCTTGGGGTCATATAGGTTATAGTTTAGCATATACAATCATTTCCTTGGGTGCCCGAGTCCAGTGTTCCATGTATACAAATGATATGGTCAACTCACAGTGAATTACACAGGGAAAAAGTCTACATGGACAAACTTTTTGGCCTGAATTTGTGTCAACTCCTATGATATCCCTTGAATATCAAGATATTCAAGGGATATCATAGGAGTTGACACAAATTCAGGCCAAAAAGTTTGTCCATGTAGCACAGCTATTACTCAGGTACGTTGACGATGTTCCACGTATACAAATTATATGTCCGACCATATACAATCATTTCCTTAATAATGGCGATGGAATTCTCTTGAAACAGGTAACTACTTTAGGTCAAGTTTGTGCAACAAGTTTTTCATGGAAGAGAAACATTCATTTCCTTGCCTTATCATAAATTGTCATTTGGTGCATTATAAACATCCGCAGAAAATGACCTTTTACCACCCTCTAGATTTCCATTTCCCCATAAGAGGAACACAAGTTTCCTCTTTTGCAGCTTTACACAAAAAGGCCCCAGATGAATCAAGATCCTTCGAGGCCTTAGTAGCAGAGGACTTGTGATTGAATACATGTTAGAAAAGTTGTTATGTTATGGTGTAAGGCCCTTGACCTTAATTAGGTGGGTTAGAAAAATTAATTACCATTAGTGATAATTAATCTAACTTTGTGAAATAATTAATCTAGCTTTCTAGTGTAATTGGGTGCATTGAGTAGTTCTCATCATGCATGACATTTCCTATGTTGGACCCATCATGATCCGTTGGCCCAAAACCACCTAGAAACTCATTTTCATTTTAGTCCTTAAAGCCCATTTTCACTTTAATCCCCAAGCCCTTATTTGTAATTCCCTAAAACTCTCCCTACAATGTACTAGGCCCTTATTTCTAAATCTCCCATACTTTCCCTAGAAAAGCCTAGCAACCCTTACCCTTCCCCTTCCCCTTTTCACCTCATCTCCCACCTTCTCCATTCTCTCTACTTCCTCCCCACCTCTCCCTCCCCAAGCATCAATTTTCCAAAGGTTTCCAAGCAAAGATCAAGCTAAGCTTCCCCATACCCCCAAGCTTCACTACAACAAAAAGCACCTTTGGTGACATGAAAAAATGTCACCAAAGGCCCATTTTTTGTCACCTATTATCTTTGGTGACACGGGATGGGTTGTCATTGTATCCATGACACTAAAAGTCAATGGTGACAAAATTTGTGCACTTGTCACGAAATGATGTCAACGGTGACAAAAACACGGTGTCACGGAAGAAAGATTTTCCGTGACATAGTAGGGTGTCACTAAAAGCAATGGTGACAAAAGTACAGGTGTCATAGAAAAGATATCTTTTGTGACAAAAATTGTCACTAAAAGTATTTTTCTTGACTACCAAATGAGTGTCACCAATAATATTACCAGGTTGACACTCAATGGTGACATACTCTTTTTGTCATAAAAAAAACAATCAAAATATTTGTGCCACCCAAATTATCATTTCACACATGCTTACAAAGTTTCAAATATTTATATCCAGATACACCCATTAACAAAACTTATACCACAAAAGATGCAAACTATCATTCAAATCAAATATCCAACAAGTCAACATTCTAATATCCAAGTTCACAACCCTTCAAAATATTCATCATTCAACAATAAACATTTCAAAGTTAATAGCTTTAACATAACTACAAAACAACCATACAAGGTGTGTCGGTTCAAATTAATTACAAAAATAATTCAAAACAAGTAACTCCATGCATCTTGGTGATCATCTTGGTTACTCTTGGTTAACTGCCAAAAAGTCTTCAACTCCATCTTCGTCATCTTGGTTAACTGCCAAAAAGTAACTCCATCTTGATAGTTACCTACCTGTATAAAATCGCAACAAAAAAATGTAATTATTTAACACTTGGGAGCTTTCTTCCCTGTACATAAATGTGACATCTATACTATATTGCATGCATTTACTTATTGAGAACTTTTTTTTTTCATTTTTTGAAGAATGACGATATATTGCATTTACTTATTATAACTAAGAATGAAACTATACCTCGAGATATTCACTCGACAAAGTCAGAGTCTTGATATGTGAAAGACCAAGCAGAGGTTTGATTAGATCAAAAGGAGGAACCTGCAGGGCAAAGGGGCCATTGTAATCAATCATGACATCAACCAAAATTTACTAAAGCCATCAAATACACATCCACAAAAGTTATTTACCATTAAACACCATTGGAAGGTCCAAACAGAATGTTCAAAAACCGCCCCCAGGGAAGCATTCTACCTGTTATCAAAGAATTATAACTTGAGAAGTAAGTCTGCATACCAAATTACTAACAAGCATACAGGTCATTAACAGGTGGCTCAAAATTTAAGTTTTTTTATAAAGGTGCAAATTTATGCAAAACATAGTGCTAACCTAAAGTATCTGTTGGAATTTGAGATGACATGAGTAAGTAGTCTTTGAAGAATTGAAGGAATTAATATCTCAAAGTATTGTTTTGAGTTGGAATTCATGTCAACACATTGTCACAAACGTGATGTTAAAAGGCTAGTGTTGCTAGAGCTGAAAAGAAGAATCAGAATTGAAACAGTCAGGAATTCAGAAGTCCTGATGCAGAGCATGCGGTCGACCGGGCACCCTATGCGGTCGACCGAGCAAAGAGAAACCTGCAGAAACAGATTCAGGTAGCTCTCAGTTATTTTCGTGACACAGTGTGTCTTCGGTCGACCGGGACCCCAGGATGTCGACCGAGCACGAAAGTTGTCTGATTCCAGACAGTGTATGATGTCGACCGAGAAACACAGGATGTCGACCGAGCACGGGAACCAGAGTTGCGCAGAATTAGAAGTTTTGCATGAAAATTCAGCACTCTTATCTAATTTGTTTAGGACTCTTTCTAAACGAATTGTAGCCTGTTTTGAACACAATTAAGGGTTAACATAACCTATAAAAAGGCATGTATGGGTCGTTCTAAAGATACACCAGAAGAGAGAAAGAAGAGAAGAGAAAAGAGAGAGAGTTTTTGAGAGAACAGAGTGCTGTTGCTGTGTGCTGTTGTGCTGCATCTTTTATGACAGCAAGTGTGGACGAGGATGTGCTCTTGAAGATGATATTTCATCCATAAGATAAGTGTCTCTCTGTTTATGCTTTAATTTCAATTTGTAAGGGATTGAGAGAGAGAGAATTGTAGAGGGGAAGGGCTGTAGACAGAGTTTATTTCTATTCTGTTTTTACATCAAGTTGGTGCTTGGTGTTAGGGGTTTGGTGATCCTATCTGTTGGTGCAGATAAATTGTAAAGGGAGTCGGTGCTTCCTAGATAGTTGGTGCTATCTGAAACTAAGGGTTGGTGCTCTTTGTCGTTGGTGCGACTAAATAAGATTCAGATCTATCCCGGATTGGTGTTCGGACAGTCTTTGAACCGTGGACGTAGCCTTTCGGTGAACCACGTTAAATCTGGTGTCATTGTGTGGTTTGACTTGTTTTGTTGTTGAATTGGACCTGTTTTTAGAAATCACTGATTCACCCCCCCCCCTCTCAGTGATCGCGATATCCAACAATTGGTATCAGAGCGAGGCTCCCTTGATCAGTTTAATACGCTAAGGGTGATCTCTTGTCAAATCACATGGCAGTCAATACAGGGAATATGAAAGCACCTCTGTTTGATGGTTCTAATTACTCTTTCTGGAAGATTAGGATGGCAAGCCTTCATCAAATCTCTTGGCTATGATGTTTGGGAGGCTGTCAGAGTCGGTTACAATACTGCCACCGTACCCAATGATACTGCATCGAAGAAGTTGGCAGACAACGACTCCAAGGCGCAGAATGCACTCTTTAGTGGCCTTGTGGACAGCGAGCTTGTCAAAGTAATTGCATGCAAAACAGCCAAGGAAATTTGGGACAAGTTGCAAAGCATACATGAAGGTGATGAGAAGATTAAAGAAGCCAAATTACAAACTCATCGCTCTCAATTCGAGTCTCTTCGCATGGAGGAAAGCGAGAATGTTGACTCGTATATGCAACGAGTGAATGAAGTCACGAATGACATTCGTGGACTAGGGGAGGAGATTAAAGAGCCGGTCATCGTCAAAAAGGTTCTAAGATCTCTTCTTCCCCGGTTTGATTCAAAAGTCTCAGCTATCGAAGAAGCCAAAGATCTGAATGCATTTTCCATGGATGAATTACATGGTTCTCTAACTGCCTATGAGATGCGCATAGGAAAGACGTCTTCATCAGATAAAGAAGCGGCCTTCAAAGTTCAGAAAAAGGCAAAAGAGACTGCTGGTTATGATGTTGATTCTGATGATGATGAGCTTGAGGCTCAATTTGTTAGAAAGCTGAAGAAAGGAAGCAATGGCAAGTACAAAGGGAAGCTACCCTTTAAATGCTTCAATTGTGGAGGTGTTGGTCACTTTGCTGCGAAGTGTCCGCTAAAAGAAGACAATGATAATGACTCTTATGCTGAAAAGAGTAAAGGAAAGAGAAATTTCAGAAAAAGGGGCAAAGCTAAGAACTTTCTATGTCAACAAGATGACAGCACGTCTGAAACTTCAGACGATGATGAATCAACCGAAGCTCTCTTCATGGTCACTGTTGAAGAAGAGGAAGAGCTAGATCCGGAAGAGGAAGAGGAGGCTCAAGTCAATCTTGAAGAGGAACTCATAGCTGCATTGAGGAGCTTAGCATGGAACGCAAAACAAGTAAGAAAAATCTGAAACTTCTCCATGAATCTGAAAGTTCTATTATTGCTTTGAAAACTCAAGTAGAAGAAATAAAAGAATGGTAGAAGTCCTTGAAAACCAAATAAGTATCAAAAAGGAAGAGGCTATGAAACTTGAAACTGAGATCGCTAGAGCAAAGGCTGAAAATTTGGAAAATAGCAAAAAACTCAAAGCGCTCCAAGCGATTGAAGGGACTATGAAACTCGATGAACTACTGAAAGTTCAAAGACCTGCCCACTTCAGATTTGGTCTAGGATTTGAGAAAGGTGAATCCTCTAAGATTGCACCTCCTGAAAAGAAAGAGTTTCTGAAGCAAGTCACTGCACCTTCTAACTCTATGAAGCCCACTCAACCTAGAAAGGAGTCCATTCCTGTTAGAAAGGTAATGAAGTTTAACCAGCCACCTAAGAAAGGAAGAATGTTCAGATTCTATGGTTATTGCTATCATTGTAATAGATTTGGACATAAAAGAGCTGATTGCAAATTCTATGTTAGAAACAGCCCGTTTGTGACTAGGAACCCTTTTTCAATCCTAAGTAGCCACAAAATTGAGTGTCATAAGTGCTATAATTATGACACTTGGCTAGGGATTGTAGGTTGCATATTGCTAACAAATTTCAGGTTGAAAAGAAACCCAAGTTAGTCAAGGCTTGGAGAGCAAAGCAAAGTGCAGAAAGTCCCAAAGAATCTCTCATTGTGCAAACGGCATTCAATGCACAAAAGAAGACAGCACCATGGGTCCTTGATAGTGGTTGTTCAAGCCATATGACTGGTGATAAAGAGAAATTCATCAAATTACAGCACTATGAAGGCGGTTCAGTGAAGTTTGGCAACAATGATGGTGCCAAAATCTGCGGAAAAGGTGTTATTCAGCTTATGGCAAACAAGATCAGATCTGAAGAAGTCTTATATGTGTCTGGATTGAGACACAACCTGCTTAGTGTGAGCCAGATCTGTGACAAGGGTCACGAAGTTATCTTCACAAAGAATGGGTTTGCCATCAAGAAGAGTAGCAACGGCAAAACAGTGGCAACTGGATCAAGAACTGCTGGAAATCTCTATACATTGTCAGATGGAGCTGAAAAGACCTGCTTGATGAGTCGGACAGAGGAAAGTTGGTTGTGGCACAAACGCCTTGGGCATCTAAGCTTTGATAACATGTCAAAGATTTGCAATTCAAAGGCTGTAAGAGGCATGTCTACAGTTGAAAAGCCTTCCAATCCCATTTGCGACTCTTGCCAAAAGGGAAAGCAAACGAGGGTTATGTTCAAGTCAAAGGAGCATCATTCCAAGAAACCTCTTGAGCTAGTGCACACTGATCTCTGTGGACCGATGCGAACTCAAAGCACCAATGGAGATAAGTATTTCATGTTATGCATTGATGATTACTCGTATGACATGGGTATTGTTTCTTAAGCATAAGCATCAAGCACTTGATCGTTTTAAAGTGTTTAAAGCACAGGTTGAAAATCAATTGGAAAAACGTATCAAGATTTTAAGGTCTGATCGTGGAGGCGAGTTCACATCTGAAGAGTTCACTAAATATTGTGAACATCATGGCATTCAAAGACAGTACTCAGCCCCTAGAACTCCACAGCAAAATGGAGTTGTGGAACGGAAGAATCGCACCGTACAAGAGATGGCTCGTACGATGCTAAGTGAAAGCAAGATGGCTGACAAGTATTGGAAAGAGGCAATTCATACGGCTGTATACATTCAAAATCGATGCTTGATCAGGCCACATGAAGACAAAACTCCCTATGAGCTATGGTTTGGAAGAAAAGCAACAGTCAAGCACTTCAGAGTCTTCGGCAGCAAGTGTTACATCAAGCGGCTCGAATAAAATCCGGGCAAATTTGAAGAAAGAGCTGACGAAGGTATATTTCTGGGTTACTCCTCTACTAGCAAGGCATATAGGTGTCTTAACAAGAGAACCAGAAAAATCATAGAAAGTGCTGATGTGAGAATAGATGAGAATATTGAACCAAAGAATGCAACTCATAATGACAGTCCAGTTTATGAGGACTCGAGTGAGATTGATGATGAGATGGCTGAATCTAATGATTCTGAGAAATCAAAGGATGACTCAGAAGATACTACACCTAAGAAGCACAGCACTTGGGTAGAGCAACACCCTAAGGATCAAATCATTGGAGATCCTAAGGCAGGCGTTCAAACTAGACAAAGTGTAGTTAGCAATTACTCACTTGTGTCCACCATTGAACCCAAGACTGTGGCTGAAGCCAGTCTCGATGAAAGTTGGTTGAAATCTATGCATGAGGAGTTGGAGCAAATTGAGAAGAACTCCACATGGGAACTTGTTCCTAGACACTGATAAGAATGTTATTGGTACTAAATGGGTCTTTCGGAATAAGCTGAATGAAGATGGTCAAGTCATTAGAAACAAAGCAAGGTTGGTTTGTAAAGGCTATGCTCAAGTTGAAGGCATAGATTTTGAAGAGACCTTTGCACCGGTGGCTCGTCTGGAAGCTATTCGCATGTTTCTTGCATTGGCAGCATACAAAACCTTCAAGGTATTTCAGATGGACGTAAAGTCAGCTTTCTTGAATGGTTTACTTGAAGAAGAGGTCTACATTGAGCAACCTGATGGTTTTCTCATAGCAAAAATTCAGATCTAGTGTGCAAGTTGAAAAAGGCTCTTTATGGACTGAAACAAGCGCCAAGGGCATGGTATGCAAGGCTGGATCTCTATCTCCGCAAGATCGGTTTTGGAAAAGGAATGGTTGATAGCAATCTGTATGTCAAAACTGAGTTAAGCAAACAGCTGGTTGTCATTGTTTATGTTGATGACATAATCTTTGGTGGCAATGATGAGGAGATGTGCAGGAATTTTGCAGAAGAGATGAAGAAAGAATTTGAAATGTCAATGCTTGGAGAACTAAAGTTCTTTCTTGGTTTACAAGTTCAGCAGCTGAAACATGGCATCTTCATATCACAAATGAAGTACATTAAGAAATGCTGAAACGGTTCAATATGGAAGACAGCAAGCCAGTGAGCACACCAATGTCAACGAACACGAAGCTTAGCAAAGATGATAAGGCCTCGTCTGTTGATCATACCACCTATCGCTCTATGATAGGAAGCTTGCTCTACTTGACTGCTACAAGACCAGATCTTCTACAAGCAGTATGTATGGTTGCACGTTTTCAAGCAGCACCAACTGAAACGCACCTTACAGCAGTGAAAAGAATCTTTCGATATCTAAAAGGTACTATGGAGCTTGGTATCTGGTATCCCAAAGGCAAATCCTTCACTCTTGTTGCATATTCTGATGCCGATTGGGCTGGATGCAGATGATCGCAAGAGTACTAGCGGCGGCGCATTTTATCTTGGAGAAAGATTAGTTGCTTGGCATAGTAAGAAGCAAGACTCAGTATCCCTTTCGACAGCGGAAGCGGAATATATTGCAGCGGCAACTTGTTGTACGCAAGTGTTATGGATGCGGCAAATGCTCTCTGATCTAGGAGTTCCTACAACGGATCCTACGCCGATCCTATGTGACAACACGAGTGCAATTCATATATCTAAGAATCCTGTTCAGCACTCTCGAACAAAGCATGTAGCAATTCGTTATCATTTTCTTAAAGATAAAGTTGTTGATGGAGAGGTCAAGTTGGAATATGTTCCAACAACTGAGCAAGTGGCTGATATTTTCACAAAACCTCTGCCAAAGGAAGTCTTCGAGTATCTCCGGAAAAAGTTAGGAGTTACTCACTCTCTAAACCATAGGAGTTGTGCTTGAAAGGGGGAGCAATGCATTCATTGAATATCCTATTCGCTCCTCGGTTTGGTCCCTTTGGACTTGTTGTCAAAGGGGGAGAGATGTTATGCTATGATAGCAAGGAGAGATGTTATGCTATGAAAGCTAGGGGGAGATTGTTGAAAGTGCATGGTTGTTATTTCAGAATTTCAGAATTGGTTCCAAGTGAGTGTTGAAGTTCCAATAGTGTTGCCAACAATTCCAAAGGGGGAGATTGTTGGAATTTGAGATGACATGAGTAGTCTTTGAAGAATTGAAGGAATTAATATCTCAAAGTATTGTTTGAGTTGGAATTCTGTCAACACATTGTCACAAACGTGATGTTAAAAAGGCTAGTGTTGCTAGAGCTGAAAAGAAGAATCAGAATTGAAACAGTTAGGAATTCAGAATTCCTGATGCAGAGCATGCGGTCGACCGGGCACCCTATGCGGTCGACCGAGCAAAGAGAAACCTGCAGAAACAGATTCAGGCACCTCTCAGTTATTTTCATGACACAGTGTGTCTTCGGTCGACCGGGACCCCAGGATGTCGACCGAGCACGAAAGTTGTCTGATTCCAGACAGTGTATGATGTCGACCGAGAAACACAGGATGTCGACCGAGCACGGGAACCAGAGTTGCGCAGAATTAGAAGTTTTGCACGAAAATTCAGCACTCTTATCTAATTTGTTTGGGACTCTTTCTAAACAAATTGTAGCCTGTTTTGAACACAATTAAGGGTTAACATAACCTATAAAAGGCATGTATGGGTCGTTCTAAAGATACACCAGAAGAGAGAAAGAAGAGAAGAAAAGAGAGAGAGTTTTTGAGAGAACAGAGTGCTGTTGCTGTGTGCTGTTGTGCTGCATCTTTCTACAGCAAGTGTGGACGAGGATGTGCTCTTGAAGATGATATTTCGTCCATAAGATAAGTGTCTCTCTTTATGCTTTAATTTCAATTTGTAAGGGATTGAGAGAGAGAGAATTGTAGAGGGGAAGGGCTGTAGACAGAGTTTATTTCTATTCTGTTTTTACATCAAGTTGGTGCTTGGTGTTAGGGGTTTGGTGATCCTATCTGTTGGTGCAGATAAATTGTAAAGGGAGTCGGTGCTTCCTAGATAGTTGGTGCTATCTGAAACTAAGGGTTGGTGCTCTTTGTCGTTGGTGCGACTAAATAAGATTCAGATCTGTCCCGGATTGGTGTTCGGACAGTCTTTGAACCGTGGACGTAGCCTTTCGGTGAACCACGTTAAATCTGGTCATTGTGTGGTTTGACTTGTTTTGTTGTTGAATTGGACCTGTTTTTAGAAATCACTGATTCACCCCCCCCTCTCAGTGATCGCGATATCCAACAGTATCCATCCATGAAACAGCACAATAATGCAACAAAGTTGTGACTCTAATAAAGTAGATTAAAGTATACTAGATTAAAGCACAATAATGCAGGCAGCTGAAACATACAACCCAATGAGACAGATGCATGCCCAGGTGTCTAAGAAAATGGTGGACCATAATCACTGTTCATCTCCCTGCTGATCAGCTGTGTTCACTGACATGAAAACTCCACCTATCTACCGTTTGGTATGTTGATAAACCTACACTACACCAAAAACGGAAAATTGGAACGGATTACCGTTCCTAATCCGTGTGTTCC